>CAUYTI010152283.1:0-10970 GCA_963575145.1 Galago senegalensis | reverse complement strand
CCTAAGGTGGTGGGTTCGAATCTAGCCCAGGCCCGCCAAACAATGATGGTTGCAACCAAAAAAAATAGCCAGGCGTTGTAGCGGGCGCCTGTGGTCCCAGCTACTTGGGAGGCGGAGGCAGGAGACTCGCTTGAGCCCAGGCATTGGAGGTTGCTGTGAGCTGTGATGTAACAGCACTCTACCCAGGGGGACAGCTTGAGGCTCTGTCTCAAAAAAAAAAAGAAAGAAAATCAGTGCTCTGCAGAGTTTCCCGTTTTAGGGGGAAAGTCATGTGCACCCAGCCTCTAGTCTTGACTTCTGTCAGTCTCCTCTCATTCTGAACAACCCTGGCTTTTGTACGTTGTATCTGGAATGCCCTCTCTCCTTTTGTCATTTTGCCTTAGGACATTTTCTACATAAAAAGATAAATGATAAGCTGACCAGAGCTACACAGATGCCTCCTGTTTTCAGATAATAGCAGGAAGATGGTTCTGTTTTGAGTTCCAATACCTGCTTTTCAACTGAGTTCTGATGTTAGGTGTTCTAGGCACTTGCCTACCCCACTGAGAAAACAGCTAAAAATTTGCACCCCAGTCATGCTCAACTAACTTCTCTACCTAATTTGAGTATCATGTGAAAGAGAGAAAAATTATTATCAATTTTTTTTTTTAGAAACACCCAAACTGAGCCTTCTGGCCATGACAGAACCTAAGGTTTTATACTGACTTTGACTTGTTCTTCGCATCCTTCAGCTAGTCTGTCAAGCTCTGTAATAATAAAGCTCTATCTCTAGGATTTACTAGACATTCCTAGAAAAACTTGTGTTGGAAAGTAAGGAAATATTTAAAAACTGATAGGTTTATCTTTTTCTTGCCCTTCTTAAGCAGGCATCCAGAGGAGGGTGGAGACAGCCCAGCAAAAGTGAGGAGAGCTACCCCAGAAGAGGGAGCACCAAGCGATGGTGAATTAATCACATAGAGGGGCTTTGATAATTTAACTGTATTAAAGATGGTGGGAGCAAGGTTTCTCATTGCTAGAGAAGGGAGTTATAAATACGGGAGAAAACTAAAATGAACCCTGAAATTGTGGCTTAGAGCTAAATGTATCAGTGTAAATTCAAGGTTTTTGATATATGTATATGTGACATACATACATACACCAAAAAAGGGTTTTTTGCTAGAAACCAGGAGTGCTCAAAAAATGACATGTCAAAAGGACTTGAGCTAAAATTGGGCCAATTTGAGCACCAAAATAAGGACAGAAATGTACCAAAAGCCAATGAAGAAAGATGGAAATTAATGGATGCATACCAAGAATAAATAAATGGGGAAGGATGCTGCAGAATGTTGACTGCCAACCAGCTGAATGCAGGAGTGCTGGAATTAGAAAACTGTTCTTGCCACCATTATACTAGAAACTGGTTCCAGTAAGAACCATCAATGGATGGATGCTAGATGTAAGAGAAGTGTTCAGGACAAACAGCACAATTTCTTTTTCTTCATCAAATCAAAATTACCACCATTGAAGGCTGACAGACACCACAGGCCTCCAGCTGTGAGGCCCTGAGAAAGGCACACCACTCATGTCCCTGGCCTGAGAGGCACACCCTACAGCAAGCACCAGAAACACTCGCAAAGCCCCGAGGATGAAACTTTTCTTTCTTTTGGGTTTTTTTGTTTTGTTTTGTTTTTTGAGACAGTTTTGTTTTGTCACCCTCGGTAGAGTGCTCTGGCATCACAGCTGACAGCAACCTCAAACTCTTGGGCTCAAGCGATTCTCTTGAATCAGCCTCCCAAGTAGCTGGGACTACAGGCACCAACCACAGTGCCCGGCTATTTTTAGAGACAAGGTCTCCCTCTGGTTCAGGCTGGTGAGTTCAGGCAATCCACTCACTTGGCTCATGCTGGGATTACAGGCATGAGCCACTGCACCTGGCCCTAACATCTTTTTTCTTTTTGCAGTTTTTTTTTTTTTTTTTTAGTTTTTGGCCTGGGCTGGGTTTGAACCCGCCACCTCTGGTATATGGAGCCAGTGCCCTACTCCTATGAGCCACAGACACTGCCCCATAACATCATTTTTTAAAAGGCTGGGCAGGTGGGGCACAGTAGCTAATGCCTGTATTCCTAGCATGCTGGGAGGCCAAGACAGGTGGATTGCTTGAGAGACCAGCCTGAGTAAGAACAAGACCCACCTCTAAAAAAAAAAGCCAGGTATTTTGGTCACCTAGCACTAGCACTTACAGTCCCAGCTACTCAGGAGGCTGAGGCAAGAATGACCTATGACGCCACAGCACTCTACCAAGGGTGACAAAGTGAGACTCTGTCTCAAAAAAAAAAAAAAAAAAAAAAGCAGGGCAGGGGAAGTGAAAACACTTTTCTTCAAAAATGTCAATGTCATAAAAGAAAAGGTGGTGAAATATCCCAAAATGTAAGAGTTAGAAAGATACCTAAAGCCTTAATACCCAATTCTAGATCCTGTTCTAGAAGAGACTCACTGAAAAGGACATTAGTGGGTTCACTAACGAAAGTAGAATATGGATGGCAGAGTAGATAAAAATAATAAAGCAATGTTAAAATTTACTCAAGTTAATAATGATACTTTGGGGGGGGGCCTCTTGGGAGCAGGGCACAATTACAAAATGGACTTTACCTAACAACCACAATTGGGGGACCCAATTCTTTGTACCTTCAACAAATCCCAAACAATAAAAAAGGAAAAGAAAATTAAAAAATAAATAAAATATTGCTTTAACTATTCCAGGAAAAAAAATAATGATATTTGGTTATATAAGGGAACACCCCTATTAGAAAATCTGCACTGTAATACTTAGGGTGATGATTGTATGCAGCCTATTCTTAAATGGTTCAGAAAAAATTATGTGTGTATATAGAAAGTGTGCAAATGATACACATGGCATAAAGTATTAATAGGTCAGGCTGGGTAGAGGAACTGTATATGGGTAGTCCTTTGTACTATTATCATCCTTGCATTTTATAAGTTTGAAATGGTTTCCAAATTAAAAAGTTTAAAAAAAAAAGAAGAAGACAGCTAGGACGACTAGCTTGAAAGGGATTCCACTGGCCAACTTTGGGCCAATTTCATCATTCAAAATGAATAATGACAGGAATGGACTCTAATGCATTGATTTCAGAATAAGAATCCATGAGTCCAACTGATAATAAAAGATAATCAGCCCTCTGTGGCCTAGACAGGAGGACAGGAACATTCACCAACCTCTAAGTAAATCTGAAGTAAAGTAAAGAAGAAGCCCTAATTAAAGAAGGTGTCAGTCATGCTGGCCTCGCTGCACATTCAACACCAGAAGACAGTGGAGTAATGCTGATAGAACTGAGAGAAAAAACCCAGGTATTCACAGCCCAAAAAACAAAAAACACTCTAACTTGTAGAGACTTGGAAAGAGACCCGTTCATGTAACACTGGGAAAACTTTCCTCAAAAACAAGAAATAAAGAAACCAGTCCTAAGAGACCTAGTTCTGAAAAATTTCAGGGCAAATTTGAACTCTTCACGGATGAGGAAAATCCACAGTACCATGTCTGGTGATGAATAGCAGCAATTTAATGTAGTGAGGAAATATATTTAAGTTTGTTATTTCTTTTCAAAAGTACCAATGAAAATTTGGTAAGTCTTTTTTAAAAGTTCCGTTCATACTAATATTTAATACATAAGCTTATTTTAATAGAATTTGTATTTAAAAAATGAGATGAAATGGATGCTACACTCCTTTATTCTGTCAGTTAAATTATAGGAAATTAGTTACCATCAGATGACATCGTGACCAAAGTACAGAATCAGTATCTAGATCGTCCTCCTTTTTAAAAATATTTTATCACTATGCAGACATAAGTTTCTAATTAATACTTATCCTTTTATCCATATATTACCTGCCTCAAAATACCATCTGCAAAGTGGTTTAAGGAGGCAGCAGAAAGGGAAGAGTAGAGGTGATTTCAGGTGCCTGGGGTTTACAAATACCCTAGACTGATATATAATGAAAGCTCTAACTATGCCCTCCTTTTTCACACCTCTTAAGATGCCCTTTTGTCTCTTTATCCTTCAAGGCTCTCCTTGCTACTCGAAGAAAAAACAGGCTACTGTGGGACACTGAAAAGATGAAAGAAAAGGCTCAAATTCAATAGACATCTTTCTAAATCTTCCCAATCGATCCTTGCTGGTATTTTTTAATATTACATACAGCAGTGGCTAATCTGGGGAAAATTCTTCAATGAAATGCTCTTATATAACTGTAGTTTGCTGTCAGAAACCTCTGTAAAGCCACACAAGAGTGCTTACCATACAACTCAGGAACTGAGTAACTATAACTCAGATAAAGATGTACATAGGATGTTTATCATGGGGTTGCCTTGACAAACTGCATAAATGTCCAACAGAGCCTTTTATACAAAAACTTTTATTTATTTATTTTTTTTTTTTTGAGACAGAGCCTCAAGCTGTCCCCCTGGGTAGAATGCTGTGGCATTACACCTCACAGCAACCTCCAACTCCCAGGCTCAAGCGAGTCTCTTGCCTCCGCCTCCCAAGTAGCTGGGACCACAGGCGCCCGACACAACGCCCGGCTATTTTTTGGTTGCAGCCGTCATTGTTGTTTGGTGGGTCTGGGCTGGGGATTCGAACCCGCCACCTTAGGTGTATGTGGCTAGCGCCTTAGCCAGTTGAGCTATAGGCACTGAGCCTATACAAAAACTTTTAAAAAGGTCTATGCATTAAAAAAAATTGGAGGAAAAGACTTTAAAATGTTGCTAATTATCTCTGAGTAGTAAAATAATGGGACAAGAGTTCTTTGTAGTTTTCTAACTTTTCTGCACTCTACTTGAGTTATACTTGTAATGAAAGGGGGAGAAAATTCTTCACAATGAGAAGAAACAAGGGAAGCTTACATTCAATTTTTTGTTTTGATTTTTTGTTTGTTTTTAAGACATCTGAGTTATGCCATTAAACTTCCAAAACCTCTTCTAAATTCTAAAAACACCTATGGCCAGGACATTCATTTTAAATGAATTTAATGCAAATATAAGCCAATATAAATGCAAAATACATGCTGTCTGTATACACCTTACACCACAGTGGGACTCTACATAATTACTACATGAAGAACATTTATGTTTACCCTTTTAAAACTCTTCAGGGAGTCTGTGTACAGCAGAAAGCACCTCTTGTGCTCCTGCAGCCTCCTGCGCTCCTCACTACCACTCAGTTCATACTGGAATGGACCTATCACTATGATTTTAAAGTGTCTCTCCTGACAGTCTATGACTCCAACATGTACGCTGGCACAGTACCTGGCACATAATTGACACTCAGTAAATACTAGGTGCCTTGGTGTATGGATGGATGAACAGATAGGCTTACAGACAGAGGAACACATTAATGGATGGATTCAAGGTAAAATCAGCACAGAGAAAGTTTGACAAGGAGATGAACAGCAGCGTGCAGAGACAGATGTGTGGATAGAGGAATGACTGTACTTTACGAAGACTTTCGGTCAAGAAAGCCTGATTACAACTCAGTAACTATTGATGTAACAAGTCATCCCACCTTTCTGGGCCTTTTAGTCATATGTAAAATAAAAGTGATCAGACTAGCTAACATCAGCAAGTTCCTTCTGCGGCTAAATTATGAGTAAGAGACTTAAGACATGGGTCTTTTTTTTTTCATTTATAGCAGTTAGAGAGGTTTGTTGGTAGGAATCTGTTTTTTACAACATTGTTGATCACATTTAAGACTTAACTTTGATGCCAGATTCTTGACCAGGGAGGATACCATTCCAGATCCTAACACTGTCTCTACATAAAAATTTGATTAACTGTAAGATGACAGTTTACATGCTTTGTAGAAACGCGGTACTGTGAGACTTGGACTAAGCCTCAAACACCACATGTACTGAAGACAAATTTCATTTTTCAACCTTTAAAAATACAGATTCCTATCTACTGATGACACATTTTTAAATGGGAGAAATCCAGCTAAAGGCTTTTTGCAAAGTGTTAAAACACACTCCTCCATCATATAAAATGTAGCCACTTACCTTTGACTTTTTTATTGAACTTCTTCTGTTTCATTTTTTCTCGGTTTTCCTGTCGCACTTCCTTTGCTTCCTCTAATGCTTCCTGACTACCCCAAACTTCAAGAGACCTCTTCACAATCTGCAATACAAAACCTATATTTAAATTAGCTGTGATTCAGAGTTGCAAAATATTATAGTTATACTTATCAAACCCACAAATAACAAAGAATAACTTAAGTACAAATTTATACATGCTTATTTGAAATTTAAAAGGTTCAAATATTAATGACAAGAAACAATGCTAATAAAACATCTAAACCTGTTAAACTCTTAGTAAATGTAATACATGCTAAATTTAATTATAAATAAAAAAGTTGTCCTCTGAACGTATTGCTATCACAGGAATCAACAGAAATACATGTGGTCTGGGGGTCTGATGAATTTTGGAAGGCTCACCAAAGAAAGTGTGTGAGCATAGAGATGGACCTAAACATGAGATCATTTCCAAAAATCTCCAGCTATCGGGAATCAGCAATTACAACTCATCTGCTTCTTTTTTTTTAAGACAGACTTTCACTTTTTTTTTTTTTTTTTTTGAGACAGAGCCTCAAGCTATCCTCCCGGGTAGAGTGCTGTGGTGTCACAGCTCACAGCAACCTCTAACTCCTGGGCTCAAGCAAGTCTCCTGCCTAAGCCTCCCAATAGCTGGGACCACAGGCACTCACCACAATGGCCTGGCTATTTTTTGATTGCAGCTGTCATTGTTGTTTTGGTGGGCCTGGGCCAAATTTGAATCCACCACCTTAGGTGTATGTGGCTGGTGCCTTAGCCACTTGAGCCACAGGCGCCGAGCCCAGAGTTTCACTTATTAACTTTTGGTAAAGTGCCATAGCGTCACAGCTCACAGCAACCTCCAACTCCTTGGGCTTAGGTGATTCTCTTGCCTCAGCCTCCCGAATAGCTGGGACTACAGGTGCGTACCACAACACCTGGCTATTTTTTTGTTGCAGTTTGGCCGGGCCAGGTTTGAACCTGCCACCCTCGGTATATGGGGCCGGCGCCCTACTCCCTGAGCCACAGGCACTGCCCCTTATCTGCTTCTGTAGCAATGAGTATCTCTATCTATTTGACTAAATTCTGATCTGCAAAATATGAATGTTTTTTAAAACTTTGGATGGGAGCTAAACTATGGCTACATTATACATAGGCTGGTGTATATATATATATATAGGCTACAGTCCCCAACCCTGAGCTACAGACCAGTACCAGTGTGTGGCCTGTTAGGAACCAGGCTGCACAGCAGAAGGTGAGTGACAGGTAAACCAGCAAAGCTTCATCTATATTTACAGCCACTTCTCCACAGGAGTCAGATAAGCAGTGACATTAGATTCTCATAGGAGGATGAACAACTACACAGAAGTGGCATCTAGGTCACATGTTCCTGATAAGACTAATGCCTGATGATATGGGGTGGAGATGTAATGTGCTTGAATCATCTCAAAACCACTCTCCTTTCCTCCAGCTCCCAGACTGTAGAAAAACTGTCTTCCATGAAACCATTCCCTGGACCCAAAAAGGTCGGGAACAACTGGTATAACAGACAGACACTGGATACTCAAGAGAGAATTGGTGGGGGGATAAGGAATGAGAAATTACCTATGGGATACAATGTACACTATTTGTATGAAGGGTACACTAAAAGCCCAGACTCTACCGCTATTTAGTAAATGCATGTAATGAAATTCAACTTGTATCCTCTAAATCTATTAACAAAAATGTTTTGTTTTGTTTTGAGACAGTTTCACTCTGTTGCCCTGGGTGGGCATGGCATCATGATAGCCCACAGCAAACTCAATCTCTTGGGCTCAAGTCATCCTCTTGCCTCAGCTTCCCCAATAGCTGGGGGATCCTCCAAAATGCCTAGCTAGGTTTTTTTTCTATTTTTAGTAGAGATGGGGGTCTTGCTCTTGCTCAGGCTGGTCTCGAACTCCTGAATTCAGGCAATTCATCAGCCTCAGCCTCCCAGAGGGCTAGGATTATAGGTGTGAGCCACCACACCCAGCCTTAACATTTTTTAAAAAGGGGTAGGAAAAAAAAGAAATACAGAACTAAATACTTTTGGTATCTAAATGGCCTAAAAAGTTTTCATTCTAGTTTGGACTATAAACATCTTTAGTCTTTGTAATATTTACTTAGATTCTAAGAGAATAAGAATTATGCTCAGGGTATCTCTCATAATATGCTACAGGGACCAAAACATCAATCAGTATAACCAAACTCAAATTTCTTCTTAACCTAATAAGGTGATATACTTGCATTTCATAAATTCTAAGATATCCCATTTCCCACAATTGAACATCCTTGAAAATGCTGCATCACCAGTGTGTTACTGGTACTTTAACAACTCTGAATCAAAAAGTGGTTCTGAAGAATTGAACTCTGTAAATAACTTTAGGAATATCTTCATTTGTTTGCATCTTCCCTACTAGGTATGTACAAGTATGATACATGACAAAAAACTACAATAAAGTCTACTAGCACTATTTCTCTGAGTATAAAATAAAGACATCAAGTGATAAACACACAAAGGGTTGGTTTAATGAGCATTTTCAATGGTACATAAAACAATGGTGCATCTTCTAGTCAATAGTCTTATACTGATATTTAATAAAATTCAGTACATGTTTTGTTTCACAAGGTGGCTTCTTAATTTTATTTGAAGATAAGGTATTTTCTAGTATTTTCAGACTTAAATTGTGCTCTAAAACACTGCCTCCAAATATTTCAATACAATAGCACAAAATAATATTATAATATTTATACCATGCTGGGGTACAGATGCTTGTGACAAAGCAATTGGCCGTGTGCTAGCAGCCCCAGCCACTAAGTAACTTTCTGGGCATATGTGCAACCCATTTGCAAAAGGAGAGTTGAGAAGATCTGCTCTGAGATATACTAGTGTTACATGGACACCTGATAGCATTCCACATAGGTATTTCTCATATAGAGTTAGATTTAGGTATTTGTGAAATTCCTGAATTTTTTTTTTCAAGATAAGGAAAGGGAGGGGTGGAGAGGCAGAGGAACGGGGTGTGACACCCCTGTTCAAACTGTACTTCTCATATCAACCAATAGTTGTTCCAAAGTGCCATACTGAAAAGTGAAATATGAAAACATGACGCTATTAAATGTCATTATAAAGGGCTCTAACTCATGCAAAACAAAAGGGAAGAGTCTTTTTCACTATCTGTCAGCAAAAGCTAAACTAATTATAACTAGTTCACTGTTAAAACTTTACTGAACCAGAGTTTAAAATTAGGAAACAAAACTTATAAAAGACCTGTAATTTTAAGTAGAGTTTCATATCACCCCATTGTGAATGATGAGGATTCTTCTTCACAATAAATTTAAGAGCTGGTTCTCTTTTTTCTAAATCACAGTCTTTCAGAAGGTATTCCTGTTTTGCTTCTGTTTTGGTTATAAGCTTGTGTTTATCATCGGCATCTCTGAAAAGAGATTAAGTTTGTTATATAAATTTGTTATTTAAATAAAGTAAGTTTTCAAATAGCCCAGCAACCAAGAGGCATGCACACCAAAAGGTGCATATAAAATACCTTTTCCTGAAACTTTCAAGGTTAAATTAAAATTCTAACAGAAGAGTATTTTATCTTTTCTATATTGTATTAGCAGCAGATTCATATCATTTAACAACTTAATAATTTTTTTAAAGTCTCTCTTATTCTAGAAAGGATTTGAAATGACTTATAAAAGTAGAGCAAATACATATAAATGAGAACAAAGACTCAATGAGAAAGAAAACATAAATTGAAGGATAAAGTCAAGACAGGCAAGAAGTAAGAAAAAATATGCAAGGTCCAACCACCCCAACACAGTTCAGTTTCCAGTTTGGCTCTAAGCTTTTTCAAAACCAAGGTAAAAACGGAAACAAAGTCAATCACATGTTTCTTCTCATGTGTTTGTTCTAAATCTATCTGCCAGGTACTATTCGAGGCAGGAATATAGCAGAGAATAAATAAGTTTGATTTTAATGAAGCTTACATTCTAGTTAGGAGAGAACCATCATCTAACAAATATAATATTGACAGGTAAAAGTGCTGTAAGGAATATAAAGCATAGTAAAAACAACAGAAATTTTCAGATAGCCTGGGTAATCAGAGAAGGACAATGATGAGGGGACATCTGAACAGAATCCTTAAAAAGTCTGAATAGCTAGAGAAAGAACATCACTATCAAAGGGAATAACAAGAGCAAAGGCTCCAGGGCAGAGTGTACTTGGAGCTCCCACCCAGAGGGCCAGCGTAACTATAACAACTAAAGTAAGTGATGGCGAGAAGTGGTGGGAGATAATGTCAGAGACAGGGAGGGCCTTATAAGCAATGGTGAAGACAATTTTGCTCTAACTGGGATTAGAAACCACTAAAAAGTTTTAAGTGAAATGCCATATGAAGGGGAGACTCCAGGCAAGCAAAACAGGGGAGGCAGAGCCCAGTTAGAACACTATTACAGTGACCCCCAAGCAAGAGCTGATGATGGCCAAGACTAAGGTGACCAGACTTTAACATTGGTAAGGCGGGACACCATTGACCGTGGAGGGAGGGGAAGGTTGTTCTTAATTAAAAATTTGGCCTATATAGGAGCAACAAAAATTTTCATAGAATGCAAAAATAGTATTGTAATATATGTTTTTTAATTTCAACATAAGTACAATTTATAAATATAATACATTAAAAAATTATGTGTAGTATTATTTTACTCTTTGGCATATTTCTCATTTAAGTGAATTTTTTTTAGTAGATTGCTATCGTTGTTTAAAAGGTCATGAAATTTTTCACAAGAATTTGTTAAATTATATTTCACACATAAAATGGCTTTCAAAGTCTCAACACTTAATTGTGATTTTTCTGATGTCCACACTTTATTTACCA
>CAUYTI010152278.1:0-33056 GCA_963575145.1 Galago senegalensis | reverse complement strand
CTGCACTCTCCCTCCTTGCACTCTCCCTGCACTCTCCCTCCCTGCACTCTCCCTCCTTGCACTCTCCCTGCACTCTCCCTGCACTCTCCCTGCACTCTCCCTCCCTGCACTCTCCCTCCCTGCACTCTCCCTGCACTCTCCCTCCTTGCACTCTCCCTCCCTGCACTCTCCCTCTCTGCACTCTCTCTCCCTGCGCTCTTCCTCTCTGCACTCTCCCTCCCTGCACTCTCCCTCTCTGCACTCTCCCTCCCTGCACTCTCCCTCCCTGTACCCTCCCTGCACTTGCCCTCCCTGCACTCTCCCTACACTATGCCTCCCTATTCCCTCCCCATACCCTATGTTCTCCCTCCCTACACCTACCCTTCTGAGATTCCTCTGTCCACATGGCTATGAGCACCAAGCTCTTGTCCCACCCCAGGGCTCTGTGTGGTCTGGTCCCTGAAGGGCATGTTCTGGCTGGCTGCCCCCTTAGTACCCAGAGCCATGGGCCACAGACACACAGGTTCTCCACCCCAGAGTGTGTGGAAGCTTGCTCAGGTCTGCGTGGCCAGTGCCTCAGGAGACGCTGGTGTGGCAGATACCCTGACTATGGGTCACCCCAGGAGTTCCCATCAGCACCCCAGGAATGAGGGCAGCTCAGGACAGGCACAGGAATGCCAGTGGCCCCACAGTGCTCACTTTGCTCCTGTCTGTGGATGCCTGAGCATTGCTCAGAAAACATTAGCTCAGCGTTATTGACCACCAGGCAGTACAGCAGGCGTGGGGAGCCTGCATGTTTCCAGCCTGCTCTGCTGTCTTCCTCTCCCCCTATGCCTCTCTGCAAGCCCCCTGGCCAGGTTTGGGGATTCCCTGGGCCTCCATGCTCTGCAGGGCTGCCAGCCCTGACCCTGTGTCCAGAGGCTTCCCTGGCCTATCCTCTTGCCCATGCCTGGACCCTGGGGACAGCCTTGTCCATTCTTCTGGCCCTGATTATCATAGCCCAGCAGGCCTCCATGGCTGGCCCTGGGCTAACCTGATCCTGGGTAGAGTGAGGGGACTGGGTCCCCCTCTGCAGCTTTCTGAAGGTGGGTGGCAGCCAGTGAGTGGGGCAGTTCTCAGCTCAGTACGGGGTCCTGGGCTATGAGAGGTGCCCCGGTCTTCAGGGCCTGCCACCTCCGCTGATCAGAGCGTGCTGCTGCTATTCCTGCTCTCTGCAGGACACAGACCTGATAAAATGATAAGCAGAAGTCAGACACGGGTGCCTAAGGGTTCTGTCTTGTTAAGGACAGTGACTCCTCTGATGGTGAAGACAACACAAAATCCCAGGGGTGGGACAGATGGGGTGGGAGGACAGGCTGTATTTTTGGACCTTGATTGCTAATTTTAACAGAATATTCACCCGACAAAGATGCAGGCAGCTTGGCCCTGCCTGCTAGGTAGTGAGCCCGGCTGCCCGTTCTTTCCGGATCACCGGTTTCCCCATCAGCAGCGCTAACAGGCCCAGCAGCATGGCAGGCTCAATGCATCATGGTCTAATCAGATGTGGCAGCTGCTGGGCGCCTGGCTTGGGGACAGCTCCCGCCCAAATGCTCAGCTCTGAACAAGGCATCTTGCTGCTGCCCTCAAAGCAAAGCCCAAAGCTGGGACCTCACTGTCTGCAGCTCCTGTAGGGCCCCTCTGCAGCCAGGTGAACTGCGGGGATTCAATGCTCCGCATAGGAGGACACCCAGGGTGCTGAGGCCCAGCTCTCTGCCATGGTGGCCTGGCCTTGCCCTTTGAGGGGGACGAGCCCTCGGTCAGCAGCAGCTTTCCTCCTACCTTCCATGGGCAGGGACTCTGGCTTTGCTGCTTCGGAACTGTTTAATTTACAACAGCCCTGCCTGTAGCAGGGGCCCCCAACCTTGGTTTTTTTGTAATTTCGTTGGGATGAAATTCACGTGACGTAAAGCTGACTGTGTTAGAGTGGACAGTTGGGTGGATTCTGGCACATTCACGGAGCTATTTGGCCGTCACGTCTGCCCAGGGCCACAGCGTTTTCCCAACCCCAGAGGAAGCCCCGTCCCACTCAGAGCCCAGCATCTGCTCCTCCGCTTTCTCTCCCCGGGAATTTGCCTGTTTTGGGTTTCCCACATGAATGAAATCATACAGCGTGGGACTTTTTCTGGTTTCTTTCACTCGGAAGAGGGATCTCAGCGTACCCCGAGAGGCAGCAGGTGTCACGTTCTTTCCTTTTCAAGGCTGAGCAACCTGCACTGACCCGAAGGCCACATTCCGCGTCCTGTCTGCTCAGCTGTCTGTGGACTTTTTTCCGCAGTTCTGCTGCTGGGACCGTGGTGTTCATGTGTCTAGTCTCTGGGTTCTGTGGTGTGGCGTGAATTAGGAGCAGAGTGTGGGGTTTTGTGGAAAGTCTGTGTTTAACTCAGAGTCGCCAAACCACCGGCTGGTTTAGTTTCAGTTTCACACTTACCTCCCTTCACTCCTTCTCCTCTTTGAGGATAAAACAGGACAAAGGTTGTATCAAAACAAAAGAAAGACGGTCACTGTAAGCGTGAATTAAATATGATACATTCAAAATATATCCAGAACATATTTTAATTTTCTCCACGTATTTAAGTCCCATGTTAAGCACTATTGTTTCAATTCTTTCCACACATTTACGTCCTGTGAAATGAAGATGCTGTTTGCTTCCTGTGTCTCTGCTCTGAGAATATTCCTTGTTTAGAGTTTCCTAGGGGTTGGATCATCCCTCTCCCTTTTATTTTCCTAGTAAATGATGAAACGCTGGAGGAATTTAATAATGAAACAGTGCCCAAACACATGCACATTTGATTTTTAGTTTTAATCGATGGGCGATAAACAAAATTAACAACTCAAAATTAAATCGCTGCCACAGGTGTGAAAGGCAGCGTCCCCTGGAGACTCCCCTGGGGATGTGCTGTTCGGGGTCTACTCCCCCACAGGTGTCCAGTCGCCTCCTGCAGGCGTCCATGGGGTGCTGCCTCCTAGTGGGATTCAGGGGTGCACTGGGGTCTCCTCAGGTCCTCCAAGATCTTTCCCCAGTGGCAGCACCTTGGCAGCAGATGCCTGGTCGGTCTCCCACCAGTGGAAGGCTGGATTGGGCTGGCTGGCTGGTCTGCTTGGTGCAGTGGGACATGGGTATGCATGCCCAAGTGCTGGACCCCTGCAGGAGGCTGCATATGCCCAGATCCCTGAGACCATCATCCGCACCATGGCGCGGTGAGGGGGTGGGTGCATAGCACTGAGGTCCAGCAGGGTCCCCTGGGGCTGGAGAGGAGGCCCCTGTTCAGGTCGTCAGCAGATGCACTCAGTCCCAGCAGCCCCATTCCCTGCCCCCACCCTAACATCCTGTGTGCTGAGTCACTTGGGAGGGCCTGCGTCCCTGTCTCACACATCTCTGAGACCGGACAGCACCCTGGAGTGAGACGGGCAGAAGGATCAGTGTCTACCCACTGGGATTCCTGGTGAGATGATTCCGCCACGTGAAGAGCCTACAGGAGCCCCACATCCTGCGGTCTGGGAAACCCAGGTGTTCCCCACACTCTGTCTTGCTGGCCACATCCTTGCTGTCCCCAAGGTGCCTCTGCTGGTGCCAGGAGGTGAGCAGCTCTCCTGAAGGGCCTAGAGCTTGCTGTGTTAATTCTGAAGGATGTTTTTCTTTTGAAATGTGGGCAACAGGATAAACTTGAAATACTGGGCTGTGCTTGAAATAAAAATGTGATAATTATAGCCCTTGTCTGAGCAGAGCATGGAGTGCCAGTTACACTTGGGGCATTGCTGAGGACAGATAAAGGCAAATAGTGGAGTGACCAGGGAGTGATCCCAGATAATGCAGCCTGTCCCTACTCTTCCGGCCTCCTCCAGGTCAAAGTCCCTCCCTGGCACCCAGGGGCAGCCCAAGAGGGGACCTGTGCGTCCTCCCTTAGCCACAAGCAGCTTAGCAGGGAAGACCTTACCCCAGCAGTAAGTGTCTTAGAAAGGGGCCTGGGGACAGGGAAGTATTGTTTTGTCAAAGGGAATGCCCTCCCACCCCCCACCAAGGTATCCAGGCCACAGTGGACCCTGGCCCCTGTCCTGCCGCCACTTCTCTGCAGGGTGGGAGACAACCCTAGGGGTCACACCCTGCCTGCCTTCCCCTTTGTCAGGGGTCTGGACATAGCCGTTTTCCTACCAGGGTCCTGTTCAGCACCATCAGCCAGGTGGGGTCCAGGTGGGGTCCAGCCGCACTGCTCGGCTTCCTGACAGGCCAGGATGGTGGGGACAGGTCGTAGATGCAGCCTTCTCCCTCCCCTGGTCCCACTTCTGGGTCAGGCTGACGGGTTTTAAACTGTTTCTGGCTGGTTGAAGGGTGGAGGTGATTAAATGTCACACCAAGATCTTCCCTGTCCCTGTCCCTATTGCCCAGGGTCATCCCGGCAGTATGTAAACCCTGGGCTAGGGCTTCCCGGGTTAAGGGCATCTGGACCTCAATCTCCACTTCATGAAAGCTGGGCTCTCTGTTCCTGGTGAGCCTGCCGCATGGGGAGGGACAGACAAGAGGACACACAGAGCCATAGGGCCCAGGCCTTGGACCCTCCTGGAGGACAAGTGTCCATGGGAAGTGGCTCTCGGGTTTGGGGTTGGGCCCCTCGTTACTGGGGTCCCAGGTGTTGGTCCTTGATTGTGACCAAGGAGATTTGTGCCTGAGGACCCCCACATCTCTCACCCAGTTCCTTGTCTGGGGCTTTTGGCCCTGCCTGGGGACCTGCTGGACGTCCAGGCAGGGAGCTGTTGCAGCCTGTTATTTGGGAAAGAGGGAGTCTGGGGAGCACTTTGGCTGCGGGCTCTGGTTAAACAGCCTTCTTTGCTTCACGCCCACCTAACCCATGTCTGAATGTAGATACTCAGCTTTAAGTTTCCTGGGATGAAACAATGGTCTCTCTCCCTTTCTGCTCGGGGCTTCAAACCTGTCAAGTCTAGGCAGTCACCAGCCTGCTGGTTTATCTGGCTCAGGCTCTTCCTGAAAGCTGGTGCTGACTCAGCACCTCTCCTAACGCGCCCTTGACCCTCAGCACCTCCCCTAATGCGCCCTTGACCCTCAGCACCTCCCTTAATGGCCCTTGACCCTCTGCGGCCTGTCCCCGCCTGTCCGCCTGCTCCTTCTCTTGCAGTCAGAATTCTGCGGGCTCTGGTGTGGGCAGTTGGCTTGTGATGCCCCCTGCTATTGAGGGTCCTGTGAACGTGATCTTATTTAGAAATAGGATTTTTGCAGCTATGATCATATCAAGGATCTTGGGGTGAGAAAATCCTGCACTGGGGGGCCCTAAATCCATGACTGGTGTCCTGAGAAAAAGGAGGTGTTTGAGGCATGACTAGGGGCACAGCCCAGGAACTCCTGGTGCCCCTGGGGCTGGAGAGGCAGGCAGGACCCTCCCAGGCCGCTGGGGGCTAGGACATGCCCATACCTGGCCCTGCCTTCCTCCTGAAGGTTGCACTCAACACAGATTATCAGCAGGAACACGTCTTAGCAGCTTGGACGGTCCCTCTGTCCAGCCCTATGCCAACAACCACCCTGCTGGCTCTAGGGCGAAAGGAGACAGGGTGACCGTGTCTAGAGGGCATCTGGAAGAGCCAAGGCCCACACCAGAGGCCATGGCAGTTGGGCTCTGTCCTATGGGCAGCTAGGGACCTAGTGGGACCTCCATGCCCCCACGTGGCCTTATACCACATGACAGGGAGGGAGTTGATGGACGGTGGTAAGTTTCCCCTGGGTTGACGGGTCCCCTCTGGGGAAGCAGGGTCCCCTTGGGGCATCAAGGTTCTCCTTGGGCAGTAGGGTCCTTCTGGGGCAGCCAGGTTTCCCTGGATGGAGACCCAGCCAATTGAGGGTATTTGGAAAGGGGGACTCGGGGCCTGAAGCAGAGGGTGGGAGTGCACAGGTTGGGAGCTCTGATGACAGGCTTAAGCTGATATGGTTTGGGGATCATGCAGGTGTTGGGGGAAAAGGGCCAGGTGTGGCCCTCTGTGGCTTTCTGGAGAGGAGATGGTCACCAGGTCAGGGGCAGGCAGTGGCAGAGGCTGGAGGCTGTGGGCAGACCCAGCCCCCTTGGAGGGGAGGGATGCAACTTTTGAATGGGATGGAGAAGGGGCTCATGGGGGTGTGGGGCTTGTGGAGGCCCCACTGGATCTAGGTCTGAGCTGAGTTCCACAGAGGGCCTGTCCATGCACCATCCTGGGCCCCTGAATAGAGGCAGCATTAGGGCCAGGAGAGGAGAGGACAGGGATGGGCTGGGAGATGTGGAAAGACTGTTGGGAGAAGGCCTGGGCTGGGAAGGGCTGCAGGGAGGCAGCTGTGGGCCAGAGCTGCTGCTGGCCACCCTCCCAAGACCAGCTTGTCTACCTCTACCCTGGGGCTGCCTTGTCCAATCCTCTGCTCTCAGGGATAGGTGAACACTTGGCTCTTTCACAAAACATGGCTTCATTTCCATGATGGTGTGTTTCACTGTGGCCCATAAGGTCCTACACTGGAGGACCTTACACTGGAGGCCTGGACTCTGAGGTGAACCAGCTTTCCCAGAGCTGCCCACGGAGGCTACATCCTGAGCCTGTCCCAACCTGTCCCATGGGGATGTGGGAAGGAGAGTCAACACATGTCAGAGCCTCTTGGTGCCAGGCATGGAGTCACCCTGATCACCGAGTGAGTGAAGGGTGGGTCTGGGAGCAGGAACCTCTGCCCAGCAACTGTGGTCAGCCACGTGCCAGCCCTGCTGTGCTGGGCATCTGTGAGCAAAGCTGTCTGCCCGGCTGCGAGGGCCCCAGGAGCCTCTTGTATTTCTTACACATGTTTGCTATCTCTCACAAATGATTACAGTCAGCACCTGGATGGGTGTTATCCCTCAGTGATGACATACCGTAATTTACTCAAAACTGCCATGGTAGTGGGACTTTTTCTACTTGTAAACAAACATCTTTGCCCATAAGGTATTTTCTAATATTTTTTTAAAAAGAATGCTGAGACAAAGTCTCTTTACATGTCTGGGAAAATTGTTTTGTTTTCCAAAAAGGTGGGCTTTGTCCCCTCAGAATTCTACCCGGAGCTGTTGCCACCAAGCACATTATGTAATTGAGTCCCTTTTGTCATAGGTAACATGTCTTCTCTGATGATTAATTTGAAAAATTAAAGCCCAGAGACATACAAATGCGTAGAAGGACCTCGTATCTGCCTCAGATATTTTCTTTCATTCTTTTTCAAGAGAGGAGAATTACAGACATTTCCCTCCCAGACCTGCTGGCCTCTCCTAGGCCAGGGCTGTGGGGTCCTGGGGCTTTGGGGTGCCATAGGTGACGTCATCCTTTGGGTGAGTCTATCTTAATATTTATAAAGTAAAATGTGCTACAACTTGCTTCTGTTACATTTTTAAGAACTATTTTTTGATACTCATTGCCCCGACTCGCCCACTGTGACTGCACTTTGTTTCTCTGCTGCATGCCGTCGCCGCTGCTAGGTAGAATCTCCTGTCTGAAGAGTTCTCGGTCTTCCTTGGCTGCAAGCCAGGCTGAGATAAACGCCGCTGTGCATGTCCTGTGGACTCACAAGTGGCACTCAGATCCTGTCAAAATGCAGAGTCCCTGCCATGGGCCTGGGTGGCTGAGAGCCTGGGTGCTGGCCCAGTGAGGCTCGAGGGCATGTATCCGGGGGCAAGGTGCTGGGCTGGACGATGCACACCCTTCCCACAAGGTCACGCCCAAGGTCATTGGCTCAGTGGACCAGCCGTGTGGGAGACTCCCAGGCCTGTGAGCTCTCCCACCACTTGTATTGCCACATTGGGAAAGTTTCTCTAGTCTGCATCTCTTTTGGTTTAATTTTGGATTTTAGATTAATAGGCTGAGCCCCTTATTATGTTTTCCTCTTAGCCGTGGGGCCCCTTCTTTGCCTTTTGCTGTTCATCTGGCTGAATTTGGGGTTGTGTTTCATTTACTTAGTTCTTTGCAGGAGTCCTACACGTATGGACATCAATCCCCTTTATGTTGTGTGCATTGCAGAATCGCCCCGGTCAATGGTCTGTTTTTAAAGTTGATGGTGTGGCTGTCACAAAAACCTTCAGATGTGGGTATAGTTACACATATTGATTCTTTTTCTCTATGACTTTAATTTTTTTTTTTTTTGAGACAGAGTTTTAAGACAGAGTTTTAACAACAACAGGTGTTGTTTTCTCTGTTTTTTTTCAAGATTGTATTTTTATGTCTGACTTCTAGGACTTTAGCTGTGTTGTGTCAAAAACTGGTTTTGTTCTTATTTATCTTGCATGGGGTTTCTTTAATTTCTTGCATCTCTGTGTTAACACTTTTCACCAAATTTTGGAAGTTTCTGGCCACTATGCATTTGGCAAATAACCTTTGCTCCCCCTTCTTTAATTTGAATCATACTCACACCGGAGCACTGGATGTCGCCCGCCCTCAGCCCTGAGGCTCTGCTAATTCCTCTTCAGTCTTTCTTCTCTCTGCACTTTGGGTCAGGCAATTTCTGTCCTTGTACCTTTGAGTTTGAGGTTCTTTTCCTTGGCCACCTCCCAACTGATCTCGAAGCTCTCTGGTAAATTTCTATTGCAGTAATTATAATCACCAGTTCTAGAATTTCCATTTTCTCTAGTTTTCATTTCTCTGTTAAGATTTCCTATCTGTTCATTCATTGATGTAATATTTTCTTGCACTTCCTTATACATTTTTATTTTTATTCTTTGCACATCTTACTTTATTATTTTTTTTAGCACACTTGTAACAGTTGTTTTGATTTTTTTTTCTGCTAAATTTAACACTTGGGTCCACTTGAAATCAATTCATATTGACTTCCCTTTTTCCTGACACTGGGTCAAAATTTCCTGGGCTGGGTGGTGCCCTAGGTGCAGGACGTGGTTCTGCCCCTTGTAGCTGACAGTTGTCAAGACTGGATCTTCCGAGACCTCTGTGACTTCAGTGCACCAGATGCTTCCAGGATCTTTAAACAGCTGTCGCCTTGTTTCACCCAGTTTCCCGACTGCTTCCACATCCATGCCCCCTCTCTGCGGTCAGTTGAGTAGACTCAACACATTTGATTTTGGTGGGGTAAGTCCTTTCCCATCAGTTTTTTTTCTCAAGCAGTCTTAACTCTGTCAACATTTTTTTCGGATTCAAATTCACTCTTGCTAGGAACTACTTAGAGTAAGGTGTGAAAGTCCACCCTCCTTGTGTAGCAGATGTCATGGCCTTCCCTTTGACCCTGTGGAAAGCCTCATGTCTCCGAGGACCAGGGCTTCCTCGGCGAGGTGGGTCATGTGGCTCTTCTGTAAAGCAGATCAGCAGGGAGAAGACTATTTGCACTGGGGTTTGTTTAATTTATCCGGAGTGAAGAGCATGGAGGACATTTCCCATCACATTATCTAAGACGACTGCAGAGATCCTCATGCCAGGATCAATTTACCCGGGAGTGGCGCCCACTTAACACCAGGAGCTCCTGTGCTTTTAGCTGGACAGAGGTCAAACCATCAGATGTCTGGACGGACAGCTCATTCATCACGCCAAGATGAATGTTCCTCATGAGAGGTCCCCCAGGAAAGGTTAATGGATGCGGAGGACGGGGTTTAGCGCCACAGGCATGCAGTGACGCCTCAGAGCAAGCATTTCCATTTTTATTCAGTGTAGTGGACGGACATTTGTGATTTTCTGTTCTAATTGCTCCATTTAGGATGTTTGCCTTGGAAAGGATGTCTTGCTGGGGTCAAACCTGCCCTTTGCAGGAAATTTTCTCCCTGTCTGCAGGGGCACAAAAAGTGTCCCTGATGGAAGCAAAGACAGTGAGTTAATCAATGACAGGCCCCCTTTCCAATGAGTCCCGGTATATCATCTGCATTTTATTCAGCGCCTATGTCGTGGAGGGGAGAGGAAGGTGACTTACCACCCGGGTGGCCCCTGCCCTGGGCTACGCCCTCCCTGGGGACCCGGGGCAGCCCTCAGCTGAGTTCTGCCTGACTAATTAAAGGCATCTGCTGCTTCCCTGGCCTGTGCTCTGACAAGCCAGAGGCTAGGACTCTGTGGGTCAGCCCTTGTGGGCAGAGTGGCTGCCCATCTGCTTTTGGAGGATGAGGATGGGGGCTTTTAGCCACCAGGGAAACCTTGCCAAGGGGCTCAGTTCTGCTTGTGGGCCACCGCAGCTGCTGGGGAGTCCAGGAGGAGAGTGTCTTGTAGCATGGGAGATGCAGACCGGGTGGGCTGTTGGCAGGTTGTGCCCTGGCATCTATGCCCAGGTGTCATGAAGAAGATGGTTCTCTCCCAGGGTGAGCCCTGAGCTTTGGGGTTGCTCTGGTTCTCCCCACACTGCCCAGGTGTGGCCCCACTTGCACCAGCCCCATTTTGCTCTTTGCAGGGTTTCTCCACACCTTTGCTTCCAACAGCATTTTGTGGGATCCTGGCAGGCCTCTTGGGCGGCTGCGGCTCTTCCCACACTTGGAAGGATTTTCAGGTTCCTCCTGTGTGGAACTTGTGGTGACTCTGGTGTCCTTTGGTCCTCCACTTTTCTGTTGTGGGCATCCCTGCCCCTCCCCCCAACTTCCTTTTTGCAGCTTAGGCTCTGGCTGGGACGACCTGGTTTGTCTCTGATAACTGGTTCTTGTTGACCTCCAACGCTATGGGTGAGCAGAACTGAGTTCGTGTTATCCCTGAGTTTATCTCGACCTTCTCTCTCCTTCCATTTTCTTGTTTGTCCCTCATTTCCCCGTCAGTGTACCTGGCATTTGCTTCCGTCCTCTCAACAAAGAATATCGGGCCATGAAATTTTCTTCATCAATATGCTCGGATTGAAAGAGTCTGGGATGAATGGATGGGTATTTGGTGTATAATCAATAATGAATTTTGAATGAGAGGACAGACTGGACTGTTCAATAAATGTTTTGGGTCCAGTGGACCTATGATTAAAAAATAAAAATAAAGTTACGGCTCTCAGCCCACAACATTCTGAAAAAAATATGTATAAAAGAGCCCACCGTGGCAGAAATCTATAACACCGTTAGGAGAGAGAAGAGAAGATTTGTATGACATTGAACTGCAAGCCTTCCTCAGCAGGAGCCCTAAAGACGAGGAATGAGCAGATACTAAACATAAAATAAGCAAACGAAAAGTCTGTGTGAACAGTGGCACCATCACAAAAAGAAAAGAAATAGAACGGGGCCACAAATTTATAAAATATTCAATGGAAGAGTTTGGGCAGATTTCCTGACTCAGAGTGACGACAAGAACAACAGAATCAACAAGCCGATAGAAATACAAGTGATATTAGTCGGATCACAGGAGAAAAATAAATAGGAGTCACTGAATGGATTCCCAAATGCACTATTACTTAAGGCAAAAATTAAAAGTTTGCTCATCAGGCTGTCAGGATGCTAAACATGGGAACAGAGAGGTTCTTTCTTCAGGTGTGGTGTGTGGCGCCAGCTGGCCAGAGACGTTGTGATGATTCATCTTGGAGATTCACCTGAACATATTGGACCTTGATGGTAACTCAGACCTGTGCGTGTGTGTGTGTGCATGTGGGTGTGTGTGTGTCTGTGAGCGTGTCTGCGTGTGCGTGTGCATGCAGGTCTGTGTGGAGTGTGCATGTCCATGTGGGTGTGTGTCTGTGTGTGTCTGTGTGCATATGTGTGTGTGGGTGTGTACGTGCCTGTGTGCATGTCTCTGCGTGTGTGTCCGTGTGTGGGTCTGTGCGTGTGTGCATATGTGTGTGTGGCTGTGTGTGCATCTCTGCGCTCTTGGACCTGATGACACACACCCGTGGCCTAGCAGGGCACATCCAGCCAAAGTGAGGACACATGAGCTTCAAGCATCTGAAAGAGGATGTGGGTGTGTGCCTTCAGGGACAGAGGCTGGGGTGCAGGTGCCTGTGTGTGTGGGTGCCCTGGATGGGAGGAGGCTTGGGGAGGCCACCTGGACTAGTTGCTGTACTTTTTCAGCCTGTGTTTGCTGTGATGGGGCTGTGTGGGTATCTGGGGAGCTGAGGCCCTTTAGTATGATGCTGCTGAGCCCATCACATAAGGCTCATGGCTGTTAAGGAGGATGAGTCTGCTGGGAGGCAGCTGGCACAGTAAGGAGAGAGCAAAGTTGTGACAGGTACACAGGGCTGAGCTGCGTCCAACCTTGGAGGGTGACCTTGGTGGGAAGTTGGGTCTTAACAGTGTGGTTAAAATGAGGCCTCACTGGAGCAGGGCCTAGCTGGTGATGGTCATCTTGGCGGAAAGAGGAAGTTGGGCAGGACACAGGGAGGATGCCTGTGCAGAGGCCACAGCCCAGAGGATCGGGGGGTGGGCTTCAGAGGGAACCATGTTGCCCACACTGTGGAGGGTTGAGACACCCACCCCGTCCCACACTGTGGAGGGCTGAGACACCCACCCCGTCCCACACTGTGGAGGGCCGAGACACCCACCCTGTCCCACACTGTGGAGGGCCGAGACACCCACCCCGTCCCACACTGTGGAGGGCTGAGACACCCACCCCGTCCCACACTGTGGAGGGCTGAGACACCCACCCCGTCCCACACTGTGGAGGGCCGAGACACCCACCCCGTCCCACACTGTGGAGGGCTGAGACATCTTTCCCATCCCACACTGTGGAGGGCTGAGACACCTTCCTTGTCCCACACTATGGGGGGCTGTTCCACAGAGGCATGAGAGGCTGTCATTTGCTGTCCTCTAGGCCTTCCCTCTGAAGCTGGGGAGACCCACAGCTTGTAGGACCCTGGCCAGCGTGGGTGCCGGTGCAGAGCCCTGTCTGGCTTTCTGCTTTGGACAGGTCAGCAGACAAGCCTCAGAATCAGTCTCTGCTGCCTGTGGGAGAAGGTCTGCCTTCTCAGTCCACGCTGAGTCTGCGCACTGGCCTGGCTGTCCCCTCAGCCCGGGGTGTTGCTGGGCTCCCCTAGGCCATGTGACTGAGGTGGGGTATAGGGCATGGGGCTCAAGGGACATCTGGGGATGGCAGCACTGTCCCTACTGAGGCCCCCTGGAGGGGCGGGATGGCATCCAGCTGTGCACGTGGGGATGGGGCAAGGGTCAGACTCTATGGTTCTGGGTCCCACCTTGGGCTAGGGCAGGTGCCCGAGGCAGGACTTTGACATTGTAACTAGGACAATGGCAGTGGCTTCTCCTGGGGCTGCACTGAGTGCCGTGGGGCTCTCCAGGCTGTGCTGAGCTGGCGGGAGGTATCGGCTGTCTGCCCTGAACTCTCCTTCCTGCCTCTGTGGTCCCCATGCCGGGGGGGGGGGGATCATCCGGTTCTCCCCACCTGTGGCTACACTCCCTGAATGGGCTCCCACCTGTGGCTACACTCCCTGAATGGGCTGTCCGGGCTGTCACTCCACACACATGTGTATTTCAGAAGACACGATCTGTGCCGTTCCACTGCTGTGCAGTGAATATTCAAACACTAGGCAGATGCCAGGAGGCTGCATCCCTCCAAGTGCCTCTCACACTCACTCCCAGGCACCGTTCATTTATTTCCCTGTTCTTGTTTGTGTGAGTTCTCCACCCCACTACCCCCATTACCGGGCAGTGATTCATGGTGCTGTGGACTGAGCCATCTGCTCCTTCCCAGGCGGGAGCAGCAGGGCGTGGGGGCCTTCACAGCAGGCAGCACTGCAGCTTCCAGCTAGTGACCAGGAGACCATGAGGCTGCCTTCTCCCTCCAGACATTAAAAAAATGCTGTCACCATGACCAGCCTTTTCTTTGGTGGTAGGGGTTCCAGGCATTAGGAGTTTCCCTGGCCTGGAAATGCCCAGGTATTCTAGGCCAGTGAATAAGATTTGGAGAGTTGACAGCAGCATCAGTGGCCAGCTGCCTCCAGACCCTCCTCTGCGTCATGTGCTGCTCTCTGGGTTTGCAAGCAGGATGTCCTCTCATCACTTCTGGTCCTTATTCTCCACCAACCCACCCACCTTCCACCAGTCCATCCACCCATCCACTCCCACCCACGTAACTGCTCACCCACCCATCTACCCAACCGCCATTTTATCCATCCACCCACGTAACTGCTCACCCATACATCTACCCACCCATCTACCCATCCACCTACCCTCTCACCTATCCATCCACTCGCCGTCTTATCCACCCATCCATCCAGTCACGCATCTACCCACCCATTCACCCACCTCATTCTCCATCCTTCCATCTATCCACCCACCCACCCACCTGCCCACTCATCATACGCCCACCCACCCACTCATGCAAAAATAGTTACTTAGTGACTCCTCTGTTCTAGGCTCCAGGTTCTCTTCTAGACCCTGGGATGCAATGAGGTGTGACACAGACCCGGTCTCAGTTCTCCTGCTAGAAGCTTAGTCTGTTGAGGGTGTGCAAGTCTCGATAATCTGGCAAACAGCCATTTCAAGTTGTTCGTGTCACGTCTCAAGGATGATGAACTGAGGCAGAGAAGCACCAGGCAGCTCTCCTGGGCCTCATGCTGGAATGAGTTTGGGCTGGTGCATGCAGCTTGGTGATCAGTTTCCAAAGCTGTGCTCTTGTCCCCTCCTTGGCAATAACCCCCACTGCTTCTTTTATTTTTTTTGAGCCCCTGTTCACTTTATTCAAATAGTATTTTTTTGCCTGTGAAACTGAGAACTGAGGAGGAATCAAAGAAATTCTTACATATTAAATTCTTAAATAGATACTTTGAATGCAAATTAAGGAGGATGGCAAATACATTTCTTAAAAAAAAGAAAACTTCATGAGGGGGAAAAAATATAAAATACTTAAGTTCCAAAAGTCAGACTGCTTTCTGTACTCTTTGCTCTCTACCCTAGAGTGTCCAAATATAGTTTCAAGGTATATTTTAATGTTACAACTTTTGAAACATATGTGAATGCATTCCTCATTAGCAGTCCTGTTTTGGCAATTAATTGCAAGCAATGTGCTCAGATTAGAGGTCCCATTTCTGTTTGATGTAGTTTCTTCTCTTCCTGGCAACAAAGTCATTTGTAGAGATCTGGAAATCACAAACTTGCTAAGGGGGAGGAGGTCCTGTTCTGGTTCCCCTGAAAATAGCCTTTCACGTTGGCTGGTGTTTTATAGTCCCCTTTCAAGACCCGGTGTAGTGTACGTTGTTGATGATGATGGGGTCAGGGTTGTCATAGTTGGGTGGGTTTGCATAGGGGTTACAGTGAGCCAAGCCAGCCTGGGGTGGTCTGGGCCACATCCTGCACCGCATCCCCAGGGATGTGGCTGGTCCATTTGGAGACTGCCTCCAGGTTCACAGGTTTGCTGACCTGTGGACTGCTCGATCTTGGAGAGGGGGATGCTGCGCGGCCTCAGTGAGTTCCTCGTGGTGAAGAACAGCGTTGCTCTAGGTGAAGCCGAGGAAGTTCAGGATGAGCTTGAGTGAGCGACGGGGGGTGAATAGTTATAGGCAGGCACTTGCCCTTGCCCACCTCCATGCACTGGGCATACATCACCTCGATGGCCTTGTTCCACTTGGTAAGGCAGTTGTGGTAGCTGCTGAGGTCAAAGACGGGAGTGGTGACCTTGCGTGTGATCGTGGAGTGCACCAGGGTCCAGCTGTCCCCACCATTAGCAGGAACTTGGGGCTGGGGAACAGGTATGATAGGTAGATAGAGGACTTGAGTGTGAGGGGGTCCTTGTTGCAGAACCTGTGTGCTGGCTTGCCGTGCTCCGCGATTATCTCGAGGATAAAGGTCTGCATGGGAACAAAGTCTTTTTTTTTTTGAGACAGAGCCTCAAGCTGTCCTCCTGGGTAGAGTGCTGTGACATCACAGCTCACAGCAACCTCCAACTCCTGGGCTCAAGGGAGTCTCTTGCCTCCACCTCCCAAGTAGCTGGGACCACAGGCGCCTGCCACAACATCCGACTATTTTTTGGTTGCAGCCATCATTGTTGTTTGGCGGGTCTGGGCTGGGGATTTGACCCTGCCACCTTAGGTGTACGTGGCTGGCGCCTTAGCAGGTTGAGCTATAGGCGCCGAGCCGGGAACGAAGTCTTTAAAGGCAAACCCGTCTTCCTGACAGAGGGCTCCTTTGTCATGGAATGGCTTTCTTTGGTGAGTTCTGTGTAAAGGGAACTTGGTGTTTCCGGCAGGTGGGGACAGGGAATGGACAGATATGTGGGGTTGTCCTTCTCAAGGTGGAGGGCTGCTGGCTGCACCTCTGGGACTCTGTGGGCTTTGTGTTGAGGGCCTCTGTTCTGGATATGTGTGTTGGTCGGCGTGGCTGCTGTGACAAGGTCCAGCAGATAGGGTGGCTCATATGGCAGAAACATGCCTCTGGGAGGTTGGGGCATCTGGGAAGCCCTGGGAAAGGGTGCTCCCCTCACGTTTCTCCTCAGTGTGTAGACCTTGTCTTCTCCCCAGTCCTCACACCGTTGCCCCTCTGTGTGTCTGTGCCCTAATCTCCTTCAAGGACACCAGGAACCTGGGGGGAATTCCAACCAGGACACCTGCACCCAGAGGCAGCCACTGGGCCTCACCAGCAGGGCCAGGCCTCAATACGCACCTGTGGACACAAGGACACAAGGGTGTGCACCCATCAGCAGGGCTCTGGGGTGTCAGTTCAGGCCCTGGCCAGACCTACGGGGAGCTGTCGCCCTGAGGGATCCTGAGTCATCCAGATGACCATCCTGATGCCGGGTCCGGGACTGTGACAAGCACGCCCTGAGTCAGCCTTTTCCCTGAACCCTCTCCCAGGGGTCCTTGGGGCTGTGTGCCCAGCTGGAGGCCAGTCTCAGTACAAGTTGAGCCCTTGTGGGGCACAGACAAGGACACTCTCAGGGGTCTGTGGAGAAGGGCCACAGTGAGGGCCTGGCAGGGGAGCCAGGGTGGGACCAGCACCTGCCTGCACCTCAGGCTGACTCCTGCTTTCTCCCTTTAGTGGATGGGGCTGGTGCTCCATGCCCAGCACCCACCTCTCACAAACGCTTGATGGCAGAGGCTTAACTTGATTTAATAAGCTCTTCTTTTTGTCTTTAAATCCTATCAAAGGAATTGATTGCTTATTCTGAAATCTATGGAGAGAGCTGATCTGAATCACTCTGGAGGGACTGTCCTGGTCAAGCGGCTGGCAGCAGCCTGCGGTCTGCAGGTGAGACTGGACTGCAAACGAAGCCTCCGTTACCCTGCCTGCGCCCCACGCCGTGGTTAAATGATTCATTCTTCGCCCGGACCAAAGGACACTTGATCCGCCTTTTCAAGCCTGTCATCGAACCATTCAAATTAATGGATGGGATTACCGAGTGGTAGAACTCTGAGGGTCTCCACGCAGGGAGAATGGAAATCTCAAGGCTGTTGCTGGCCCCATCCACTGAACACTCTGCTCAGGGATGTGGAAGGGACGGCAAGATGGACTCACTATCACTGGGCCCGATTCAATTAGCTGGACACTTTGAAGTAGAATGTGTTCTGAACAACACGGTCTTATTTTAATTAACTTTTGATTTTTCTGAACTTTCAGCTGTCTATGAGGCTGAAGGAATAGCTCTGTCCAAAGAGCTGGCCAAAGCAGTGTCTGCAGGGCCTGGGCCGCTAAACCTGGGTCTCCCTCTGTGTAGCTGCGCCTTTCCGAAGCTGCTCCTAACTCTGCCCACATTGTGAAAGCTGTATCTATCAATAGCACTTGAAAACTCTAGGAAGTTACGGTTTTGATGCAGAAAATCAACCAAGTAACACAGCCAGCTAGATCATGCCTTAAGGAACTGGGATTATATTCAAGAGTCCAGACATTTAACCAGCCTGAGTTTCTCTGGCAATGCCACGGCCCGAGCTTTTGGTAGCACAAGGAGAGGTCTCTGGGGGGCCAGAGAGATCCGCCCTGGAAGGGGGTTTGGATGAGGTGGGGTCGCACAGGCAGGCATGGGTAGGCAGAATAAACTTGAGACCCAGGGAGCCAGGAGAGTGGTCAGTGGGGAGCTGACCTCACTGGCCAGTGAGGTGCCAGGGCGCAGGTGCAGAAGGATATCTGGGCATGGACTCAGAGGGCTCCCCCTTCCAGTGTGATCCAGAGCACAAACCTCAGTCTTTTGTGTCTCAGTTTCTTCACCTGTAAATTGTGGACAATAGGGATCCCTGGTAAAGGTCAAATGGGGAGATACACACCGAGCTCGTACATAGATGAGAAATGCCATGCGTGAGGGGGGACGCCCTCGCATCTGGTGCTAAGCTGTAAGGACCGCTGGCTGTGCCCCAGGGTCTTCACATTGACAGCTATGTGGTGGTTGGATACAATGTCTAGAGGAAGAAAAACAGTAAAGTCAATAGTTCACTGTAATTTAAAATGCTAGGAACTCTGAGAATTAAAGTGTCTTATTTCTTTGTAAAATCTTGCCAAGAGCATTTTGAGTGGGGCTCACTTCCTGCCTTGTAGCTCCAACATGGAGGGAGCTCTTTCCCCACATCGGGGAGCTGTCACACGCACTTGGCTTTGGATCAACTATTCTGTAAAATCACCAGGAACTGAGGTGAAACAACCTTGTGCTTTGCTGCTGGGGTGAGAAGTGCCCTGGGAGGCCCAGGACCAGTCACAAGCTGACGCTGGGTGGGGGTGCCCAGTGTCATCCACATTGTGACTTCATGGTTGCTATAGTTAACTGGCCTGTGCTGCCTGACCCACCTGCGCTGGCTGAAATCCCCACGCTGTGGGCTGTGCCCAGCAGGGAGGCCTGTATCAGCTGCTGTGGCTATGGGCCTTAGATAGGGTGACCAGATTTTAACATCTGTGAGGCGGGACAACATGGTGGGGGGCGGAGTGGGGGTAGAGCTGGGTGGAGCGGGGGCGGAGCAGGGGGTGGGGCAGGGCAGGGCCTGACAACAATGCAAACTTTGATAAGCAGTTCTCGATAATCACTTCTCAGCAATTGTTTGTTATTACAGTTTAACATTATAAAATTAACAAAAATAATATAAAACTCATATTCTGGTGAAATAGCCACATGGCAGCCAAAAACTGTATATTCCCTTCTTGTTCTCCAGCCCCTTTGTGCATTCTTTCCAAAAATCAGGACTTTTTAAAAACACTGCGAGACGTAGAACAAATTGTTAAAAAGTGGGACTGTCCCGCCAAAATCGGGACGTCTGGTCACCCTAGCCTTAGAGCCTGAGCCTCAGGCCGGCCTCACCTGGTGGACATCTCAGGGAAGGTGACCAAAGGGCACAGGGCTGTAGGAGGCTGGGGCAGGGCCAGCTGGCGCTGTGTCCTGAGCTGCACCCTCAGGGACATCGCTGGTGGCCTCGGGTCAAAGGGCACACACCCACAGGGTGTAGGGAAAGGGGTGAACGTGCTAACCTCAGTTCTGTCGGGCGTGGGTGCTCAGAAGGTTTACAGCCGTGTAATGAGCTTTCCTTGCGCATCACCACTGTCCTCCCGTCTCAGGACAGAGAGACAGATCGCCTCGTCTCTGTAGGATTCCCAAGTGTGCTGTGCAGAAGGAAGTGGTGGCTTTTATTTGATTTGTATCTGGTGGGTTTTAACTAACGGCTCTCCCGCTTGTTGGGAGGCTGTCTAAACAGCAGCTTTTGAGTCAAGGGTGGTCGCATGCTGGCCTAGGCCAGTGAGGTCCTGAGACTGGTCAGCACTGACACTCAGTGGTCAGTCTGCAGCAAGAGAGGGGCTTGGCACAGAGGGAGGCTCCTTGGAAGGACCTGGGCTGTCTCCAGAGGGCAGTCCCTCCCGCTGGGGGCCTGCCTCCCCATCTCACCTGGGAACCTATCAGATGCTTCTGTCTGATGCCCTGTAGGGAGTCACCTGGAATTTTCTGAACCACCTTTTTGAGTTGTTCAGCTGCCATGGGCTCTGGTGGGAGGCTTGGGACTTGCACTCTCTGGCCCGTGGCACTTTTGAAACATGTGGCCTTATTTGCATTTCCTGGGACTCTGCCTGTTAGAAGGCTCAGCACCCACTGGGGTGCAGAGGAGGAGGCTAAGGCTCTGTGGGGAGCCCCCTCCCCAAGGCAGCCCACCCCATGCCAAAGCCTCTGAGGCCTTTGTCTACCTGCCTGTGGGGTGGGTGCCTGAATGCATCTTTTGTTCAGACTTGTTAAATGTTTGCTGCTCAGTTTTTCTGCCACCCAGGAATAGTGCCCTTAATGACCATGGTCTGAGTCCTGGGGCAGTGTGGCCCAGGTTCTGGGGGGGCTCTGGGTGCAGGGGACAGTGTATGGACAAGTCCTGGGCCCTGTGCTGCTGGCCAGGTGTGTGTGCAGTGCTAAAACCATTTCTCCTTGACCAAGACCCCACTCCAGTCCCCTCTGGAAGGACCAGGCCCAAATGACACCTGCACCCTGTGCCCACACCCCACGCCCACACCTGGCAGAGTAGAACGGCCCCTCCTCTCATTCCACTGGGAATATGGTTCAATTTGAGCAGAGCCACAGCGAGGCCACACTTCCCTCATAAGCCTCCGGCCGGCAGACGTCAATACTGCAGGATTGAGGTGCCATTCAGACGTCAGATCTATTTAGATGAAAAGGTCTAATCAGAAAAACATTGGGGCTTAGAAGAGATGGACCAAACAATTCCAGAACAATTTATCTTAGAAATTAATTCCAAGGAAAAGTTTACCTGGGGGGGCTGGAGCTTAAAGTTTTATTTTCAATTTATTAAACCCCCAAAGCTTGGTTTTCTGTCTGAGCCTCCAGCCAGTTCATCTCCTCTGTCTGGTGTCACTCACATTGCTTCTGTCCCTGCCCTCATCCCCCACACCTGGCAGACCCACTCCCCCAGTGTCCGGGTATTGTCCTAGGGGTCTGTTCACTGCCTGCAGGACACACTCAGACTCGGAGGTCCACAGTCATTCTTGCTGCTGTCCCTCCCCAGGTGAGCCCTTGGCCAGATCCCTGGGATGCTTCTCAGCATGAGCTCTTGTCTCTCCACTGCCCTTGACCCCATGCAGGGGCTGGCTCTGGAGCTGGACTGTCACCAAAGTGCTGTGTGGCCTTGAGCAAGGCCCTGAACCTCTCTGTGCTTCATTCACATTAGTTGTAAGATGGAGCGTGGGGGGGTATGGGTGTGACTGTGCCTGGTATTTATGCAAATTCCTCAGATCAAGGAAAAGAAACTCAGGGGCAGACAGGTATTAGGATGTCCAGAGACCCTGCTGGTCACACCACCCTGCCAGGTGATGCCACAGATGGTTCTGCCATGCACCCACATGCCTCTCCAGGAGCTCACGGGGAGGGTGTCCCAGAGGGCTGTCATCAGAGGGGCCTGGAGCATAGCTGGTGCCACACAGTTTCTCTGGGGCCTAGGCCTGGAACCTTCTTGCAAAACTAATGCAGCCAGAGAAACAGCTGAGATGAGGCTCTCAGCACCTGCTCTCCCAAAGTGCATGTCCAGTCGCTGAGGCCCAGAGATGGGGCCTCTTCCTTGGAGGTTGGGCTACAAGAGGCCTTCTGGGGTGGAGGCTGGGGTGTTGGACCCAGCAGGAGGCTGCCCCACCAAGCTGGGGTTCCTGGACTGTAGGTGGGATGGAGGATGAGGTGAAGCCTGGCCGTTCCCTCTGCCGGGAACTCCCAGCCTCCACTTCTGGGCTCCCAGATGCTGTGCCTTCCTCTGGAGAGTGGAGAGAAGACAGACCTTCTCCAGCGAGGGAGCAGTTGCTGATGGCTGCTCTGGGGGTGTTTGCTGTCCCAGTGAGGTGGCCCCGATGCCCTGCAGCCCCAACCTGAGTCTGAACTGCAGCACTATGGAGACCCCCAGGCCAGGCAAGTCAAACAATCAGAAAGCCCACCACTCCTATAACTGGAGGGCATGGGCAGGGTTTGGGAGCCCTCTCCCTCCACTCTGCCCACTCAGGCACACACAGGTGGGGCTGCACTGTGTCTGTGGCCCTCAGACCTTGTGTCTCAGTAAGGATGACATCAGGCTGCCTTCCCAGCACAGCCGTGTATGGCTGCTGAGTGCAGTATCTGGCGGCCCAGAGGGGTCATTCCTCCTGCTATGCCTTGTCCTTCCTAGCAGTGCTGGACAGGGAGAGCAGGGTACTGCCCAGTGGTCCTGTTCCAGCCAAGTGCTGAAAATGGTCCAGCTGGCCATCCACTCCTGGTCCAGTCTTGCTAGCAGAGAGAGTGTGACAGGTGTGGGAGAGAGAAGTCAGCAGGAGATGGCCGTGAGCAGGCCAGGGCAAGGCCCCCGGGGTGCTCCACACCAGCACCTCCTCCTCTCATTGATGCTTCATAGGACTTATCCCTATCACCAATTAGAGATGAGGGTGTTGGGACTCAGAGAGGTCTGGTCATCTACCCAAGGACAGCCCTGCCCTAAGTGAAACTTGACTTTGGATCTGCCTGATGCAGGGCACTGAGCTGCCAACCACACCCCAATAAACCCACATATAGAGGGTGCCCCTCGGTCTCTTCTATCATCACAGACTGCGCTCTGCCCAAGACGCTTCTCATGGTAACTACAAATTGACCTGTGCTTTGGGGGAATCAATGTATGGAGAGATATGTGGATGGATGGATTAGTGGATAGCAGTGGGTTAGATGGGTGGGTGGATGGATGATTGCTGAGTGAGTGGATTGATGAGTGCGTGGTGGTTGGATGGATGGATGGGTGGATGGATGACCAAGTAGATAGATGGGTAGATGGATGGATGGATGGTTGATAGAATGGGTAGATGGGTCCATGAGTGGAAGGATGGTTGGATGAACAGGGGGAGGGAGTGAGGATGAAAGAGATGGGTGAAAGAAAGGATGGGTGGGAAATGCCTGAATGCTTCCTCATCGCCCCAGTTAGCGCCCCAGTGCTAACATGTGGCCCTGCAGAGCACGCTCTTTATGAAGCCCTGGTATCTATATCGCGATGTGGTTTCACACAAGGATGCAAAAGGCTGTTTATTGAAGTAGAAGATCAACAAGGCCACCACTGAATCTTGATAAATGAACAGAGCGAGGCCGAGGTTCCAGCTGTTGGCTGTCTCTTCCCTTTCTCAAGTCTCAGGACGTCCTTGGTGTTCTCCCAGGATTCAGTGTCCAGAGCACATCACAGGTTCTGAGGGTAGGAGCCCCATCCCCATAAGTGTCCTTTTGGCCCTTGGTCTCCAGACCCTGAGCTCATGGCCTGTACATAGTGTCTGCTGTAAGGACAAGCAGGGAATCAGAGAGAGCAGTGGAGGCAGAGACGCCAGGGAAAGGTCAGGGTGAGCAGAGGCAGCTGCCCTGCCTGAGGCCTGGACTCGTCCAGCTTGTCCTCCATAGGTCCTGAGAGCCGGGAGCTGCCTCATTCAGGGTTCGGTCTCCACAGGGCCCAGACTGGGACTTTACAGCTGCACAGTCCAGAGCCAGGCAGTTCTCTCTGCCGGGTGGAGGAAGCTTCAGTTCCTGTAGTGGGTGGGGGCACCTCCCTGAAGGCCCCGGGCACAGCAGAAACCTTCTGTGCCTGTCATCCCTTTTCAGTGGTGATTGTAACCTAATTCTTCCAGGCACACAAGTACATGTTCAGATGAAGCTTTACCCCTTAAAAGGATTCCAGTTAATTTCCTACATTTGTGCAGGAATTTCTTGGATCACGGCAGCCCTTGTTTGCTGTCTTGTTTTGGCACCCGGCTGTCCCCTCACCAACGTGGTGCAGCCCACGTCCCTGCAGGTGGCGCTGAGCCACCACTGTTTTTGTGGAAGGCGTTCCCACGCGCTCTGCTCAGCCAGCCTTTGATTTCCTCTGATGCAATAATTTACAGAATCCACTGTTGATTTAGGGATTTGGGGAGCCTAACTTAAAATTAAGTAAATACATGAACGAGGGAGTCACTGCCTTTCAAATCTGAGCGATCTTCCACCAGTTCCCTGGTTAGTGCCAGGAGTCTGGCTCTCTCGGTGGCCAGCACTTAACATACCCTTTCACGTAAGGGCAGAGTCCTCTGGCCCCTGGGGGATGGACCCAGGCCTAGGAGCTGAGGCCCTTTCCTGGGTTGGTCCTGAGGCGCAGCCTGGCCTGAACACGCCTGGTGCCTGGCCAGGTACAGGTCTGGGGTCCAAGTCCCTGCTTGGTGGTCTTACACCCCATGAAGGGACAAGCTCAGGAGGACACATGAGCCGTCTGAGCCACCCTGCAGGGTGTGGGGAGCTCACATTGACACCTTTGAGCAGCTGAGGCTGGACATGTGTCCTGAGGACCAGCCAGCTGCACCCAGGCCAGTCTTGCACATGGGCCTTCCTGCTCTGTTTTGTCCCTTGTGAGAAGAGTAAGGTTCTGTATTCCTGGCCAGCAGGCTTGGCGTCAGGGCCACACCCTGAGGCCCACAGTCCAGCCCAAGAGCAGCCACTGTCGCCTGGGGATGGCCCTGGACTCCACCGTGCCCACCGCTACTCTCCGCTTCACTCTGCAGCTCCCATCCACACTGTGGAATCCCCAGAGCGCGGAGTTTTCCAGTGTCCCAGGGTAGACCAGGACTGTGCCTGCTAAGTCTAAGGGTTAATACTTGGCAGCAATTGCAGGCTTCCTTTCCTCGTGGCCTGGGCTGAGCCATGGCTACCACCCCTCTCCACAAGTCTATGGGCTGCTCCCAGAAAATCTTCATTAGCCCAGTTGTGGAGCGAGTCAGCGCATAACCCCTAACCCTGCTGCGGGCGGCCCCCTTCAGGGCCATGGCCTTACGCCCGTGGGCTTACCTGTTCCAACGGCTGGTCCAGTCAGAGTGTCCCTGGAGACTCCCCTTGCCTTGGGGAAGAGGCAGGAGCAAGCCAGCAGTCCCAGCCGGGCGAGAGAAGTTTTAGTGACCGAGCTGCAACTTCTACGTACCGCTTGTTTTAAAAGATGTCTTTATTATGAAACTAAAAATAGAGGGTTTGTGGAACACTAAAATATACACAAAAAGATTAAAAATAAATCATCTATAACTTGGCTATCTAGGGATAATGCCTGTTAATTTTTTTGACGTATCTCCTTCCTAAGTTCGAGCCTTCCCCAGGCTGTTATGTAGAGAGCAGGAGTCACTGAAAGTGGAACGGTTGATTCTCAATTAAAAGCTTTTTTTTATTATCATAAGTAATAAATTTTAACCAGATCTGCCTGTGTGGATTGCTTATTGTCTTATTTTCTTCCCTTTTCATGTTAAATTATTGATGCCGTGAATACGGATGAATTTTTCCCACTCTGCTATTGTTTCCCAATTAAAACAAAGTACAAAGCAGCCAAGTGCACGTGCAAAGTGGGTAAGTTTAGCTTTTGCAGGGGCTGCTGAGCTCCGTGGGAAGGTTGGGCAGCTCCAGTGAGCTGGGCACAGTCTATAGAGGCTGGAGGAGCCCAGGTGTGCTGGCCAGGAGACTCCAGGAAAAGCAGGTCAATTATTTAGTCAGAGTCCAGGTCCGTACAATGTGACAGCCACAGCAGGAGAGCAGCCTACTCGGTGGTAACTCCAGGGCCCCTTGTGGGCCCTGCCCTCCACAGGGGCCACCCACTGGAGTCAGGCCCCACGAGTTACGGGGACATTTTAGCTTTGGGTAATGGCCTGCAGGTCTGATTGCAGGTTCAGCTGCTGGGGGCCGTTCCTGTGTTTTCCCAGAACAGAAGGTGAGAACCTTCCTACCTTGGAGGGCTGGGACACTTCAGTCTCTGCCATTGCTGAGGCTGCCCAGATCCTGTCCTGGCTATGCAGCTCCCACTGGCCAGCTGTTTGCAGAAACATCGCCCTGTGGAGACTCGCCACTTCTGCTGCCTGCCCCTGCATGAGGCGGCTGTGCCTGTGTGGCCACGTTTGCTGTCAAGGTGTGGAGAACTCCAGTTGGTAAATAGCACGATAGTAGCAGCATTAATTAATAACAAAAATTCTAATGCACCTCACTCATTCAAGACAATTGTCATAAGAGCCATCATGACACTTGGTAAGTGGGCCTTGTAGAATAGTGTGGTTCAGGCAGTTGTAGAATAATTATAACCATGGAATTCTAGGCAGGTTATAAAGTCAAGCAAAATCTGGATTGTAACTGCTGTTAGCTTAGGGAAGCTGAGAGGATTTTTGCACCGTGCGGAACATCTTTAACATAAACACAAATTCTCTCCCTATAACAACTGCAAGTTACTTAACGACATAGCCTTCCAGAGTTAGTGGTGGTCTGCAAGGGGCCTGGAGACTTTCTGTCCGATGTAGGGGTCACTGAGAGGATAGAGTTGGCTGATGTGCAGCTGGGGAGGAGCAGCAGAGGCTGGGGTGGGGGAACAAGAAGTAAGTGTCTGTGCTGAGTGCGTGTTGGGAGGGGGAGGGCAGGGCTCCCAGGTCCAAGCCATGTGGGGACACACCTGGACCACGGTGGTCCAAAGCATGTCTGGCTGTGCTCCAGCCGGCACCAGGACCTGCGGCTATCCATTCCATGGGAAAATCATTGGGAAAGTTTGATGTAGTTTTAAGTGTCAAAGTGAGACTCAGGCAGGGTCATCCTTTAGTAGTAATAACCACATCAAAGATGATATTAATAGCCCCCAAACAATAACAACACCCTAATCAAGAAATAAGAATAAAGTAAGTCTGTGCAAGACACACACCCCGACAACCATGAGGGAGATCTGAGAGGAGATGTACAGTTCCCGGATCAGGGGGCTCAGCAGTGTGGAGACTTCAGTTCTACTCAGCTGGTCTGTGTGCTCCAGGTAACCCCAGACGGCTTTGTGCAAAAGTGACAAGCTGACTTTGAAATTTATGTAGAAGGCAAAGGATGGAAAATAGGGAAAATTATTTTGGAAAAAAAACTGAAGTTCGAAGGCTTATACTATTTTATGCTAAGATTTACGATAAAACTACAGCAAACAAGACAGTGTGACACTGGCATAAAGATAGCTAGATGGTTCCATAGATGCAACAGGATGAAACAAATTATCTAAAAACAGGCCTAAAAGTTGCTATCTGCATGGAAACAAAATGGATTTCAGCCCTTTCTTCACCCCCGCACAGACATTGACTGACAATAGATCATGATCTAAGTGGAAAGTTAAAACTATAAAATTGCCAAAAGAAAACATGAAAAAACTTTGTTACCTTAAAAGCCAAAGTCTTGTCATGTAAGACACAAAAACAAAAGTATAAAAGATTTAATAAATGATACTTGATTGAAATTAACTGCTTGAACGTGTTTCATCGAAAAAGATGTATAAATAAGGACAGTAAACAAATGAAAATGCTGACATCATTATTCATTAGAAAAACAAGCTAACACTGTAATGAGATACCATTACATACCCATAAGAATGGATAAAAGGTAGAGGTTTGATAAAACCAGGTGTTACATTCCTAGATATTTACTTAAGAAATAAGAAGATGGGTGGCCCACAAAGCCTTGTGGACAGGTGCCCAGTGCAGCTTCCTTTAGACAGCTGAAAACTGCAAACAACCCCCCCTGCCATGGACAGGTGCAGGCTTTGCACACAGCGCTATGTGTGATGTGCCGGACACGGCATGTACAACAAGTTACACACAACAGGAATCTCAGGAGTAACAAAGAACATTCAAGAAAATGGTGACGTCGCAGTCATGCACCGTGGAAGGAGCCAGATGCTAGAGTGCTCTGTGAGACGTGGTTTATGGTCAGCTCAGGGAGAGAGAAGCCCGACTGGTGTCACAGAGACGGGGGCTTACCTGGAGCTGGGTCTGAGAGGCAGGAGGGGAAAAGGGAGCCCTGGGGTGAAGGAGATGTCTGCACCCTGATTGTGGTGCTGGGCACATAATGTACATACTTGAATTTATTTTATGTAAATTATACCTCAAGAAAGTTGATTCAAAATGACTTGGAAATAAGCAGAATGAGGACAATTTGTGCCCCCCCCATGCACACACATGGACATGCACATGGACACACATGGACACACATGGACACACATGGACATGCACATGCACACACATGCACACACATGGACATGCACACACACATGGACACACGTGGACATGCACACACACACGGACACACATGGACATGCACACACACACGGACACACATGGACATGCACACACACACATGGACACACGTGGACATGCACACACACACGGACACACATGGACATGCACATGCACACACATGGACATGCACACACACACATGGACACACGTGGACATGCACATGCACACACATGGACACACGTGGACATGCACACACACACGGACACACATGGACATGCACACACACACATGCACACACATGGACACACGTGGACATGCACACACACACGGACACACATGGACATGCACATGCACACACATGCACACACATGGACATGCACACACACACACTGCCTTAGCTCAGGCTGCCATGGCAGAGAACCACAGCCTGGGTGGTTAATAAACAACAGAAACTTATTTCTCAGAGTTCTGGAGGCTGGAATTCTGAGAGCAGGTGTGGTGGGGTCCAGTTCTGGTGTGGCCTCTCCCTGCTTTTTGGATGGCCATCTTTCCTCTGCCCTCGCCCCAGGGAAGGGGTGAGGGCTCCTCCTCTTCATAAGTCACTAATCTCACTGATAGGGACTCTGCCCTGGTGACCCCATCAGCTCTCAGAGGCCCCCAACAGCATGGAACTGTGGGCTGGGATTTCAATGCATGCATCTGGGGGACATGAACGTTCAGTCTGAGACACATACAGAAATAACTAAATGCAGACATCTATAATAAAGGGGTAAATATGTGCATATTCACGTTTCACATATACAATTTTCCTTATCGAGAGTCTAAGGGATGGCTGCAAACCTGAATTGGTTATTTGTTGACATTGATGGATATTGCTGTAGCCGCCGCCAGATTGTCCTGCCTCAGCGTCCTGCCTCAGCACCACAGCCCCCAAGCACTTGTTTCACTGCAATCCCAGCAACAAATTTTTAAGAAAAGAAAAATGTGTAAAAGTAGGAAATACAGAAAGAAATTTGTCAACAAGGCAAATCTCTGTCCCTGTCCCTCTCCCAAAGTACCCCAACGCCCTGCAGGGTGGGCAGAGGTGCTGGTCTGCCCGGCACCCCCAGTGCTCCAGTCAGGCGACAAGCCCACATTTCCCTTGACCGCACATGACGCAGAGATGTGTGTGTGCTCACGGACCACACGTATGCTCCTTTGAGGAATAAGGTGCACCCACTTCTCTGTGGTGAGTCTGCCTTTCTCTTAGTGTTTGTAGAAATCTTTAGGTATTAGGGTTAACTGCTCAGTCTCATGCTGACCCTGGCTCTCTGCGGCCTTGCACTGGGACTGTGTCAGACAGTCAGGGACACGCAGGTGCTCCCTCTCCACACCCTTCAGGACACACACTCCAAGGGTCTGCTCAGACAGCAGCCACAGGGTGGCCCCCGCTGAAGTTCTTGGCATTGGGTGGTACCAGGCTACTCAGGTTGGTCATGTCGAGGGAAACTCCACTTTTCTTGCGTTCTTACGTAAGATGGTCAGATGTCCATCCATTTTTCATCTTAAGAGAAAATGGACCCTTGCAGGGCTATTCCCATTAAAATCCTGCAAGGTTTTCATGAAGTGTCCTGGAACTTGAGCTCTGGGCATGGGGTGCCCTCCTCCAGGCACGAGAATGTGTGCCCCACAAACATGCCCAGGCCAGGGTGAGAGGGAGGTGCACAGACTGTGATTGGGAGAGAGAATTAGGCATGAGGGACGGGCTGGCTGGCCTGTGCATCCTTCATCCTTCCTGAGCTGCTCGCCAGTCTCACACTCACAGCAATGATCCACATCTCACAATGACAGATTTGAAGAATTTCAGAGCATTCTGAGATCTGGGGAAGGCTTGAGAAATGCCTTTGCTTGGGGTTCTGATTGTTGCTTCAGATAGCACTGTGTCCTCAAATCTGGACATGGGAAGTGTGGCCCCTTAGCTGGGCACCTGGGAGGGAGTGGCCAGGCCGGTCACCTGCAGCAGTGCAGACCGTGGTGCCTGTTCTGCCAGGCAGTTTGGCTTCTAGACTTGCTCACCAGGACCTGCCACTCCAGCAGCAGGAGGAGCTCGGAGCTTCCTCCCAGCCCTGGTGCCCAATCCTGTTTGTGGTGACAAATGCTAGGAGTGGACCCTGAGTGGCCCTGCATCACTTTCTAGTGTCCCTGGGCTGTGTTGTGGGCTGTGGCAAAGGGGCCTCCTGCCCTGGTGTCCACTCCATACTTGGGCTCAATTGGGCCACTATTCCCAGCCTCCTGAGGTCAGGGGTCCCTATGCACACAGCTGGGCTAAGTGTTCCCACAACTATGCTCCATGAGGACACCCCCCATCCTGTCCTGGGAATCTCTGCCCCCCTTGACCACAGACATCTGAATTCCCCCAAATCCCTGTCCCTCATCTGCTTCTTGGGCTCACATTCACCCATTGTCCTCCTCTGCCCCCCTGCCCCCCTAGGCTCCATGAGGTTGGGGTTTCTGCCTTGTTCTCCCCAGCTGACAGTGCTGGGGCACAGGCCACAGTTACCATGTGTTCATCATCACCATGTTTCTTCATGGAGGCTTCCCGCATACCAGGTGCTGTTCCCAGCATCTGTGTGGACAGAACACTGGCTAGTTGTGGAGGCCTGGGGGGGAAGGGGTGGTTTCCTCTGCCCAGCGTTCAGATGGGACAGGAGGTGCCGGAGAGCTGGCAGGTTGCACCACCACCTCACTCCTGAGACCCCGAGCCTCGTCATGGGGCTGTGCTCCTCTTTTTTTTTTTTTTTTTGGTCTTTTTAAAATTCAAATTAATATGAGGGCACACATTTTTAGAATATATTGGTCTCACTTCCAAGGTAAACTTCTAGTTGTAAAAGAGCCCCTCACCCAGGAGGCATGATATATACCCAGGAATCATGCCCATTAGGTGGGAGCCCCCCAAATGCCCTCCCTCCTCTGTCAATTGTCCTCTCCCTCCCCTTTTCTCTTCCCTTGCCCCACACTAAACTATATTTGTGTTTTATTGTTCTTATGAGCATATAATTGTTTATATATTGGTTTTGTATTCTATGGAGTACATTTGGTACATTTATTTTTCCATTCTTGCAATACTTTATTAAGAATAATGTGTTTCAACTCCATCCAGGTAAACATAAAAGATGTAAAGTCTCCATCTCTTTTAATGGCTGCATAATATTCCATGTTATACATATACCATGGCTTGCTGATCCATTCATGGGTTGATGGGCACTTAGGTTGCTTCCATGACTTGGCGATTATGAATCGAGCTGCAATAAACATTCTGGTGCAGATGTCTTTGTGATAAATGACTTTTATTCTTCTGGGTATATACCTAGTAATGGAGTTGCAGGATCAAATGGAAGGTCAACTTTTAGATCTTTGCAGATTCTCCATACTTCTTTCCATAAAGGTTGTAATATTTGCAATCCAGCTAGCCGTGCATAAGTGTTCCCTTCTCTCCACATCCACTCTAGTATCTGCCTGGGCTCCTCTTTTTCTCAAAAACTCGCTGAGCCCTGGAGATCTGCACATGGACCTGTAGACAGGGTCGTGCCTGACACATTCGCAACAGACGGAATGTGGGAAAACCACATATCCACACGGAGAGGACCTTGGGGAGGGCACTTTCCACAGGGCAGAGCTCCCTGCAGCCTTGGAAACTGCAAGCCGTGGTGTGTGTCAGTCTGAGTCTCACTGTTATAACAGACCACAGGCTGGGATGCTATAATAAATCTGAATTTACTGGCTCACATCCTGGGAGCTGGGCAGTCCAGCACTGAGGGGCCTTCTTGCTGTGTCATCCTTTAGTGGTGGTGGGGGGAGCGAGAGTGACCAGGAGAAGGCCCAGAAGAAGGAGGCCTCATCCTTGTGTAAGGAACCCACTTGCCCGCTGGTGACCCCAATCCATGATGGGGGCAGAGCCCTCGTGCTGGGTCACCTCCCGCTGCTGCTTGGGGTTATGTTTCCAATGCAGGCTTTTTGGGGAACACGTCCAAATCACCACAGTGTGGGAGATCAGCGCGAAAAAGCAGAACACCAGGCGTGTTTTACTGTGTGATTCACATTTAACTTAAAAGCACTTGAAGAAAAGAGATTGGAAAGGAACACACCAAAATATTTACACTGGTAACAGCAGGGTTTGGGAACACAGATGAGCTCCATGTTATCCTGTATACTTTCCTCACAAGTGTATTTTCTACAAATATTATCTGTTACTGTCCTAAGAAGGAAAATGTAATTTTAACAAATCTGAGTCCAGACTGGGTCTCCCTGAGAAAGTGTGTCACCTTCCCGCTACACCTCTGTCCTGCAGGAGTCCGCAGCTCCCACCCTGCCTGGCAGATGCCTCCCGTGAAGTGGGGGGCTCTCAAGCTGGGGGGGGGCGGCACTGCAGACGTGCGGCCTCTGGGATGGAAGACCCAGCTGCTGGCTGTGGAGGCAGCGAGACTGGGGGCTCAGTCCCCAGACACAGAAGGGCTGTCACTGACTACCCGGGAAGTGCTGTTGGCACCTTCACCTGCACGCGCCTCAGGCTGGAGGGTGGACGTCCCCTGGAGAATCCGTGTTGTGGACACCAGTGGCATCACAGAGACAGGACAAAGTGTGGTCCCTGTTCCATGCCTGGGACCCAGAGGGGGTTCCCCTACTTCTAATGGGATTACAAAGGCACTGTGTGCCTCTAGAAGGACATTGAAAACCCTGTGTCTGTGTGTTTGTGTGTGTGTGTGTGTGTGTGTGTGCCGGCACGAATGAGCATCACCTGTGCACACGAGGACTCGCGACCTGCCTGCAGTCCCCAGGACGGTGGATGCTGAGTTCTCAGTACTTGGCTCTGGGTCCTGTCCTCACCACGCCAGTGTTTACTTTCACAAAATGGGACTTACGGGAAACATGCTGTTTCAGACCATTTTTCATTTAATAATACATTGTGGTTATTTTTTTATTAAAAATTTTTCCTTGACATAAACTGAAATAACTGCATTTCATTCTACCATATGGAAGTATAAATATTTATTTAGTAAGTTTCTATTGTCAGACACTTGACTTGTACAACATGAACCTGGCATGTGGGAAGGGCTCACTGCTGTGTCATCCATGTGAAGGGGGAGAGAGAAAGGGAGAGAGAGGAGGAGGGGGGAGAGAAAGGGAGAGAGGGAGGAGGGAGAGAGGGAGAGGGAGGGAGAGGGAGAGAGAGAGCTGGGAGAGCGAGGGAGAGCGAGGGGGAGAGCTCAC
>CAUYTI010152276.1:0-16831 GCA_963575145.1 Galago senegalensis | reverse complement strand
TTGAGACAGAGCCTCAAGCTGTCCCCCTGGGTAGAGTGCCGTGGCATTACAGCTCACAGCAACCTCCAACTCCTGGGCTCAAGCGAGTCTCCTGCCTCCGCCTTCCAAGTAGCTGGGACCACAGGCGCCTGCCACAACGCCTGGCTATTTTTTGGTTGCAGCCATCATTGTTGTTTGGTGGGTCCGGGCTGGGGATTCAAACCCGCCACCTTAGGTGTACATGGCTGGCGCCTTAGCCTGTTGAGCTATAGGCGCCGAGCCTGCAGAAAGGTTTTTAACCCTTTCTTTGCAAGCTTAACAGCCACATGGCCAGAGTCACTGGAGATGGGTTTTTATGCCCTAATCCCCAGGCCCTGTTCCATGCTGACCAGAGATACCGGGTCATCAACAGAGTCGCCTTCCACAGAAGTCTGTCCACCTGCCTCTGGAGCTTAAAGGGAGCATATAGTTTGTGAACGAGCATACAGCTGTGGGATACCCCACAGGTGTAAGCCACTGGGCCTGGCCCTTTTTAATTAATTTAAAAAATTATTGCAGTGATGATCTCTGAAGGTCTATTCTTTTTCCTCCTGCTGCACTGGTAAATTGATCCTGGCTGGCAGGATAAGCAGGTACACATGTCACTGAGGTGTGGTGGTGAAGTCACATAGCTGCAGCATAGCTCTGTGCCTGTGGCTCTTTCCCAGGGTAGCTGAGGTTACTGGTTTAGGGCCGAAGTAGCTGTGATTCTGTAGGGCCTCTGTCGCACCCCCACTCTCAGGGTCTGAGAGGGAAGCCTGTGCTGGAACTGTTTGGGAACATGGTGCCCCAGGCATGGGGGTGACTGAACTGGCCCAGGCTCCTTGTCAGACCCTTTGTCTGTAGGTGTACATGAGTCTTTTAACAAAGTGGATGGACATCTTTGTTAGCAGCTTGTTCAGTATCTTTTCAAAGCATAGAAGTTGACAGTCAAAAAAAGAAAACATTGAAACTATTTCTGGGCAGCACCTATAGCTCAGTGGGTAGGGCACCAGCCCCATATACGGGGAGTGGCAGGTTCAAACCCAGCCCCGGCCAAACTGCAACAACAAAAAATATACCTGGGCATTGTGGTGGGTGCCTGTAGTCACAGCTACTTGGGAGGCTACTTGGGAGGCTGCTTGAGTCACAGCTACTTGGGAGGCTGAGGCAAGAGTTTGCTTAAGCCCAGGAGTTAGAGGTTGCTGTGAGCTGTGACACCATGGCACTCTACCAAGGGTGATAAAAGGAGACTGTCTTAAAAAAATTAGATAAATAAACCCTATTTCTGAGGATCCTGGGTGGGAAATGGTGTAGGAGCATAACAGGGTCCCTCTCTTTCAGGTACCAGTGCTCTGGTCAAATCTGTCTGTGTAACTCCTTTAGAGCAAGCATTGGAGTCTCCAGGAAGTTTGCAGCTTCCAGGGGGAGGCTCCACAGTAGCTTTCAGTCTTCTTCAGCTTTGAGCTTGGCACTGTGCATGTGCTGTTCCTGGAGCAGTTTCTGGGAACAGGCGGCACAGAGGCCATGTACTCTAGGCCGTGGGGCTTGTGCTCTGAGTGCAGAGGGGCAGGAAGGGGGCCCGGTTGTGCACTATTGCTTTGACACCACTCTACACCCCTCTCCCTAAGCTACTTCAGGAGATACAAAGGGATAGTGCCCTTTTATTCCTCGCTCTTTCATTTTTCTCTTTTTTTCCTTTGGGGAGCTAGACATTAAAGACGCTGTGCGTACGAGGAAATAAAAAGCCATGCCAGGGAAAACCGTGGCTCAGGGAAGACCTGAGAAGACCTGAAGTTTAACCCTCAGGCTGACTCCTGGGACAGAGACAGCCTACACCTGTCAAAAAACCAAAACAATAAACAACAACAACACTTAAAAAACAACAAACCCCGGGGAAGGGAAAAAAAATTCAACAGAAACTGTCGAAAGATGTGTTGGCAGATCTGTTAGACAAAGACTATAACAACTGCCTTAAAGATAGTTAAATATGCTACCTGAGAAATTCACTAGAGGGAGTCAAAGACAAATTTGAGCATGCAGAGGGAAGAGTCAGCAAACTTGAGGATAGGACAGTGGAAATTATTGAGTCTGATAAATAGGAAAAAAAAGAAAAGACTAAGGAGCTGGGTTGTGGTGGGAGGCCAAGGCAGGAGGATCACTTGAGGACAGGAGTTTGAGACTAGTAATGTAATGAGACTTCTATATCTTAACAACAACAAAAAAAAGACTGGAAAAGTGAACAGAGATGTCAGGAGAATGAACAGAGGCATTGTGGGGTCTGGAAAGGAACCAAGAGCAAGAAAGGGGTGGAGAGAATCTGGGAGGAAAGCTGTGAATATGAACATGAGGAAGCTAAATGAGCAGCAGGTGGGATGAGCTCAGATGGACCCACACTGAGAGACATCGTAATCAGACTGCAGAAACCCAGAAAAGCAACTTGTCACATACAAGGGTTCTCAGTGAGATAATTTAGATTTCTCATAAGAAACTGGAGCTCTGAAGGCAGTGGGTTGATGGTATTTAAGGCACTAAAAGGAAAAAACTGTTGGCTCAGCACCTGTAGCTCAGTGGCTAGGGCACCAGCCACATATACCAAAGGTGGTGGGGTAGGTTCAAGCCCAGGCTGGGCCTGCCAAACAACAATGACAACTACAACCAAAAAATAGCCAGGTGTTGTGGCAGGCACCTGTAGTCCTAGCTACTTAGAAGGCTAATGCAAGAGAATCACGTAAGCCCAAGAGTTTGATGTTTCTCTGAGCTATGACGCCACGAACCCCTACCGAGGGTGACATAGTGAGACTCTGTCTCAAAAAAAAAAAAAAAGAAAGAAAGAAAAAGAAAAAACTGTCAACTAACCAGGTGTGGTGGCACACACCTGTAATCCCAGCACTCTGGGGGAAGCTGAGGTGGGTATATAGCCTCAGTTCAAGAGTTCAAGACCAGCCTAATTAAGAGCAAGACCTCATTTCTACTAAAAATAGAAAAATTAGGCAGGCATTGTAGTGGGTGTCTGTAATCCCAGCTACTCAGGAGGCTGAGGCAAGAAGATCACTTAAGCCCGAGTTTGAAATTATTATGAGCTATGATGATGCTGCGGTATTCTACCCTGGGTAACACAGTGAGACTCTGTCTCAAAAATCCCTCAAACCAGTCAACAAAGTAATTATCTTATATCCAGCAAAACTACCCTTCAGGATTGAAGGCAAAAAAAAAAAAAGCCATCATCATATACACAAAAGCTGAGGAGATTGCTTAAGAAAGGACAGCAGGTAGGAAAGGAAACTGGGCACACATATGGCCACAAAGACTAATCATAGATAGTCACAAGAACTGGAATCATTGCCACAGTGGTTTGTAAGAGATGAATAAATTTCTTTTCTTTGTTGGCTTTTTTTTTTCTTGAGATAAAGTTTCACTTTGATGCCTTGGGTAGAGTCCTGTGGCACCATAGTTCATAGCAATCTCATACTTTTGGGCTCAATTGATCCTCTTGTCTCAGCCTCCTGAGGACCTGGGACTACAGGCACCTGCCACGACACCTGGCTTTTTTTTTTTTTTTTTAAAGATGGGGTCTTCCTCTTGCTCAGGCTGGTCTTGAACTTGTGAGCTCAAGCACTCCACTCACCTCGGCCTCCCAGAGAGTTGGGATTACGAGCGTGAAACACTGCACTGGGCAATTAATACATTTCTAAAAAACAACCTGCAAGCGAGTATTATTGCAACTTTGGTTTGTCACTCTACATTTCAAAAATATGATTTAAGAGAACTAATGTATTTAAAAGTATTATTGGTTTATGTTTTGGTGCTCACCATATATAAAGATACAATTTTGTTGCATCAGTAGCTAAAAGGGGTGGAAGCAAGATCTGTAAAGTTGCAAAGTTTTGTATGTTACTGACTGTTAAATTGGTATAAATTTAAGTTAGGGTGTTATATCTTTAGGATATTAAATGTAATCTCCACTCTAACCACAAAGAAAATAGCTATGGAACATACACAAAAAGAAATAAGAAAAGAATTTAAACATTTTAGTATAAAAGATAAACTGAATACAAAGGAAGATAGTAATGCAATAAATGAGGGTCAAAAAGCTACCAAGCTTGTGGGAAACCACACAGTGACAGAAGTCCTCTCAGTGTGAACAGATGAAGCTCTCCAATCAAAAGACGCAGAGGGGCAGTGCTGTGGGTGGGGATGTGGCTTATCCCCATCAAAACTCAGGTTGACATTTGATCTCTCTAAAGCACTGCTGGGAAGTGGGGCCTCATAGAAGGTGTTTAACTGATGGGTGGGTCCCTCATGAACAGATTAACACCCTTGGGGAGAGTGAGTTCTTTCTTGGGAATGGATTAGACCCTTGAGAGCTGGTGTTAAAGAGAGTCTGGCATCCTCTCCTGCCATGCGGTCCTTGCACACACCTGTCTCCCTTCTGCTTTCTGCCATGTTCAGATACTGCTGTCCAGTCTCAAACTTCTTAGCCACCAGAATTGTGAACCGAGTAAATCTCTCTTTTTTTTTTAGAGACAGAGTCTCACTTTATCGCCCTTGGTAGCGTACTGTGGTGTCACAGCTCACAGCAACCTCCAGCTCTTGGGCTTAGGAGAGTCTCTTGCCTCAGCTTCCCGAGTAGCTGGGACCACAGGCACCCACCACAACACCCAGCTATTTTTTGGTTGCAGTTTGGCTGGAGCCTGGTTTGAACCCACCACCCTCCATATATGGGGCCGGTGCTCTACTCACTGAACCACGGGTGCCGCACTGAATCTCTTTTCTTAATTATAGCAAGAGCAAATGGACTATGACAGGCAGAATACATAAGAACACATGATTCTCATGAAAGCTGTCTACAGGAGACCATTTACTATCCAGACATACAAACAGATCGAAAGTGAAAGGATAGGAAAAGATACCACATGCAAACAGCAACCATAAAAAATAGGAGTAGCCATACCAAATATCAGGTAAAATAGATTGTAAATCAAAAACATCTATAAGAGATAGAGGAAGACAGTAATAAAACTTTCAATGTGCAAGAAGATATGTCACCTTTATAAACCTCTGTGAACCTAATGAATGGTAGACCGTCAAAATACATGCAGCAAAAACTGATGGACTCCAAGGGAGAAACAGAATTCTACATAATACCTACTGTCAATGATGGGTAGAATAGCCATACAGAAGATAATTAAGGAAGTAGAGGATTTGATGCTTCTCTAAACCAATTAGATGTAACAGGGACACTCAGAAAATTCCACATAGCCGTAGCAGCAGCACACAAGCACCCATGGGATATTTCTTAAAAGATAGAGATTCAAAACTTACTGCAAAGCTTCAGTAATCAAAATGTTGTCCTTTGGCATAAGGACAGACCCAGACTGATCAGATAGAACACAGCTTTGCATGTGTGGTCAGCTGATCCCTGGCAGGGAAGCCGGGACCCTTCCACAGGAAAGGGACAGCTTTTTAACAACTGATGCTGGGAGAGTTGGACATATGGATGCAAAAGGAACCTTATCTCATACCATGTACACAAATTAACTTCAACATGGATCAAAGACCTAAATATAAGACCTAAAATTATAAAACTCCTAGAAAAAGACATAAAGCAAATGTGTTTGATTTGGTAGTGATTTCTTGGCTATGGCAACAACAGAAAAAATAGATAATACCTTCATGAGAATTAGAAAGTTTTATGTATCAAAGACATTATCAGTAAAGCAAAAAAGAAGCCTATGGAATGACAAAATGTTTGCAAATCTTTATCTGACGAGGAATAACTATTCAGGATATGTGAAAAAATCCTACAACAAAAACCTGATTTTAAAACAGGCAAAGGACTTGAACAGATATTTCTTCAAAGATACACAGATGGCCAAAAAGCTCATGAAGATCTTTGATACCACTAAGCATTGGGAAAACCATAGTTAGCTACCAGGTCATAGAATGGCTGCTGTCAAAGAAACCGCAAAGAACAAGTGATGCAGAGAAACTGGGACCCTTGTATGCGTTGGTGTGAAGGGAAAAATGCACAGCTGCTGCAGAAGACAGCATGGGGCTCTGCAAAAAACTAAACAAAGAATTAGAATTACCACATAATCCTGCAGTTCCACTTTTGGGTATATGCGCGGAAGAATTGCAGGCAGAGTGTTGAAGTTATATTTGTACAGTCACGTTCACAGCAGCGCCATTCACAATAGCTACGACACATAAGCCACCTAAGTGTCCAGATGGATGAATGGGTAAGAAAAGCGCTGTACACAGGTGATTTGACATGAACTTGCTGCTGTGTGCTCACATTGGGAGCCCTGTACCAACAGCTCAGTAAGGTTTCACAACCATGGTATAGCAGGGTCTCTTAGTTGTGTTTGTGTCTGTGTGTGGCAGTGTCGTTCTTAGTAGCATTTATTAATGTTGTGTGTTTTGTGTGCTGTGGTGAGAATGTTGGAGATTGAATTAGATGTAACACACATTTGTTTTCTTTCTTTTCTTTTTTTTTTTTTTTTTTGAGACAGAGTCCCACTTTGTCTCCCTGGGTAGAGTGCTGTGGCATCACAGCTCACAGCGACCTCAAACTCTTGGGCTGAAGTGATTCTCTTACCTCACTTTTTCATTTTTAGTAGAGATAAGGAGTCTCACTCTTGCTCAGATGGGTCTCGAACTCCTGAGCTTGAGTGATCCACCCTCCTGAGCCTCCCAGAGTGCTGGGATTACAGGCATGAACTACTATACCTGGCCTACTATTTATCTTTTTTTTGAGACAGAGTCTCACTTTGACACCCTCAGTAAAGTGCCATGGTGTCGTGGCTCACAGCAACCTCCCACTCTTGGGCTTAAGCTATTCTCTTGCCTCAGCCTCCTGAGAGGCTGGGACTACAGGTGCTCACCACAATACCTGGCTATTTTTGTAGACAGGGCTTTGCTCTTGCTAAGGCTGGTCTTGAACCTATGAGCTCAGGCAATCCATCTGCCTTGGCCTCCAAGTGCTGGGATTACAGACATGAGCCACTGAGTCCGGCCTAATAAACATTTGTAAATTTCTTTTTCTTTTCTTTTCTTTCTTTCTTTCTTTTTTTTTTTTTTTTTTGAGACAGAGCCTCAAGCTATTTCCCTGGGTAAAGTGCTGTGGCATCAGCTCACAGCAACCTCCAACTCCTGGGCTCAGGTGAGTCTCCTGCCTCAGCCTCCCAAGTAGCTGGGACCACAACGCCCGGCTATTTTTTGATTGCAGCAGTCATTGTTGGTTTTTATTTGGCAGCCTGGGCTGGATTCAAACCCGCCACCTTAGGTGTATGTGGCTGATGCCTTAGCCACTTAAGCCACAGGTACCGAGCCCATTTGTAAATTTCTTATTAAACTTGGCAAGAGTGGAAGTGAAATCAGGGACACAACAGTCCAAGTTAATGTGGATAATGCCATGAAGAAAACTGCAGTGTACAAATGGATTAAATGTTTTTCTGAAGGGAGAGAAAGCATCACTGATGAAGACTGATGGGCCAAGGGTGGGCCAGTAATGACCAGAACTGTTGGAAACATTGGAAAAATCTGTTGAATTTTATGTCAAAATTGTTTGCTGACTGTGAGAAGCCTGCCTGGCCAAGTAAACATCGATGTAGAAACTGTTAGGAAAATCTTGACTGAAAATCTTGGCCAAAACTCGTGGCTCATGCCTCATGACAGTGTCCCAGCTCACACAGCACCAGCAAACAAATAACAGTATTGGAATACCGTGTTCCTTTCTCATCTGATCTGTCCTCAATCACTTTTTATTTATCCAAATACAAAGGAAATATTGGAAAGAAAGACAAAAGAAAGACGAAGGGAATATAGGAAAGAAAGACATTTTGATGATATTCAGGACATCAAGAGTATAAGATAACCAGGTCTGATGTCAGCCGTTCCAGAAAAAGAGTCCAAACCTACTTTGAAGGTGGACGAGGTGCTGGCATCAGCACCTCAGGGGACCACCTTAAGGGTGGCTATAGTGACACTCAGCAAGGAGCTGCACAGCATTTCCCCCAGGATGAGTTTGCAAACTTAATTACGAGACCTTGTGGAATGTTTTTCCTCCTTAGGAAAGAAGGAAACTGAAACATGTTACAGCGCGGATGGCCCTTGAGGATATTATGCTCAGGGAGTTGAGTCAGTCACCAGAGGACAAGTCCCATCTGGTTCCACTACTAGGGTCCCAAGAACAGAAAGCTCAGCACCAGCTGCCAGGGGATGGGAGTAGGGGTTTAGGGGGGCGCTGGCGCCTCCCACTCCCCACATCTCCCCACGCACTCATCTGCTCTCTAGAGCCTATCACCTCTCCCAGAGAGGTGCTTCTGTGGCCTGAGCCCTCCATCCTCCCACAGGGCAGCCAGGTAGTGCCCGCCCTCCCTGTGCCCACGCCTGCAGCTCACACTGCCTCTCCCAGAGCTGTCTGCTACACACTGCCCTGTGTGTGGATCTTCCAGAGCATCTGCTGAGATGTGAGTTCTGCACCCTATGCTTCTGTGCCGACCCTGGCACAAGGCATAGGCCCTCTCCTTTGAGGGCTGGACTTGGATACCTGCCTGGACACCATAGAAAGCCTCCCCTGAGCATTGAAATGGCTCCTCATCATGCTCCAGCTGCTTGGTTGTACACACTCAGGTGCTTTGTAAACCCTTCTTTGCCCAGCTCGGTCTCACCCAACTCGAGTACAGTGGCATCATCACAGTTCTCTGTGTGGTCCTCCTCCTTCAGTCTCCCGTGTACCTGGGGCAACAGTTGCGCACTGCCAACCCCACCTAATTTTTAATATTTTATAGAAACAGGGGTCTTACTCTTGCTCAGGCTGGTCTTAAACTCCTGGACTCGAGGGATCCTCCTGCCTCAGCCTCCCAAAGTGAGCCAGTGCCTGGCTGTGTGCTGTTGTATAGTATAGTAGATTAGACTTAACTAATAGGTTTTGGTTAAGTAACTAGTTAACCCAGTAAGAGAAGAATATTAGAACATGGGACTTTATTTGGTTCTGGCAAACAGACTTCTGATGTTGCTGGGCAAGTGAAAGGCGGGTTGGCCTGCTCTATCCCCACTGTGCAGTTCCTTCTGGGAGTCAGCAAACTGTCCCAAGGAAGACAGTCAGTGTGGGAGCCTTGACAGACCCTGCTGTTCTGCTGCAGCCCACTACTTGTGTAACAGGAAAGTAGAGGCTGGTCACACCAGTACTGGGAGCCGAGGGGAAATAAGAAAAGCAACCTTGTGAGGAAATACATGCTCATCTTGCTGCACGTGGGGGATGCCATAGTCTGAGTGCTCTCTTGCCCTCACTCAGCCTTGCAGGGTTCACATGTGCGGAAAGTTGGCTTTCTGTATGTTCACATTCTGCGTCCTAAATCACCGTGTTCTGTCCAGGTTAGGTTGAAAAATCCTGTCATGAGGGAGTCCATGCAGTTCAAATCTGTGTCGTTTAAGAGTCAACAGTGTTTATTTTCTAAATTATCTGAGGTTCAGAACCTGTTCAGACTATCAAGATGATTGTGACATGAATGTGGTATCCCCAGGGACTCTGGGGACCTGAGCACAGCTGTGCTGTTGCCCACTCTGGTGGGGCAGAGCCAAGGGGCTCTGTGCTCAGAGCCTCACCTGTCCCACATACTGACTGTGCCCCTCCTGTCCCACATGCTGACTGTGCCCCTCTCCATGCCCCGGGGTGCACACGCTCCACATACCCTGCATCTGTGGCCTTGTGCGTGCTCCACAGCATTGTCCTGCCCTGGGCAGAGCTGCAGCCTCTCTACGTGATTTCTTTCCTTTCCTTCTCTTCCTGGCTCTTCCCCTTTTCTTTCCTATTCCCTTTATGAGATCTTACTATGTTGCCCAGGCTGGACTTGAGCTCCTAGGGTCAAGTAAGCCACTGTGCCCAACTTAAAACATTGTGTATTTTTTTATATACCTTTAAGGAACATTACCTTTATGTTACAGCAATAACTTTTAGGTCTTTTTTTCCCTGTAAGCCCTGGAATGTTAAAAAATATATATTATAGGCAGCACCCGTAGCTCAGTGGGTAGGGTGCTACACCAAGGCTGGTGGGTTGGAGCCTGGCCTGGGCCAGCTAAACAACAATTAAAACTGTAACAAAAAATAGCCAGGCATTGTGGTGGGTGCCTGTAGTCCCAGCTACTTGGGAGGCTGAGGCAAGAGAATTGCTTAAGTCCAAGAGTTTGAGGTTGCTGTGAGCTGTGATGTCACAGCACTCTACCCAGGGCGACAGCTTGAGAATCTGTTTCCCCCCCACAAAAATAATATATATTATTATATAATATATATTGGTTTTTTATTATATATACTGATTTTTATGAGTCTCTTTATAATATATGTATTTCATATATATAGTATATATATAAATATTATATATTCATATATAGTCAGTATAAAAACCTGTCAGCCTAAAGCTGCCATGTTGAGAATCGAGTGGGAACCCCAGGCCCTGTTCCTTCTGCTCTCCTTGCCCCCCGCCCTGGACCCCCACGCTGCCTCCCTTACTTGCCCTCTGTCTCTTAGTGTGAGCTGGACAGTATCTGCATGGATTTTTTTTATGCTCAGTCTTCAAATTAAGAGAGAGGAAGATGGTGCTGGGAGAGGGTCCTGGTGCTACTGAAGGTCTGGGCTGCTGTGATAGAGGAGGGCCCCTTCCTCAGATGAGAATGCCGAGTCCTGGGCAGATTGTGCTGTTCTGGCCCCCAGGGTGGCTGTAGGGTGGCCCCACCTGCTTTCTGGTGCACATGCTGTTCACGTGGGTCTTTTTATAAGCAAGAGGACTTTTCATGGGTGATAGTGTCATGTGTCCACTGCCAAGGACATGGCTATAAGTCACATCAGGGACGTAGTACTGATGGTCAGTGGCTCCTGCTTGCAGGGTGGGTGACAGTCTTGCTCAGGCTATTGTGAAGAGGAATAGATGGTACAGGAAGTGTATCTGTTCTCTGTGGGGCCTGTTGTGGGGGGACCCTGTGGCCACGCTGTGCTAATGGCTGTGGGACTGTGCCTGCCGTGATGGGGTGTGCTGGTGATTTTGTAAATTGTCTCCTACCTTTAAAAATCACTTGAATGGTGTTTCTTTTCCTTTCTTGTCCCCTTTTGACTTTTTTTTTTTTTTTAGCTTGCTTGCCTTTTGTTTTAGCAGCTGCAGTATCTCGGAAGAAAAAACGAAGAATGGGAACCTATAGCCTGGTTCCTAAGAAAAAGACCAAAGTATTAAAACAGAGGACGGTGATTGAGATGTTTAAGAGTATAACTCATTCCACTGTGGGTCCAAAGGTAAGAGGAAAATTTGAGTTGTATACCACATGTGCTGGGAAGTATGTTCTGTGTTCAGGATGTATTTGACCTCAAGGGCACTGTGAGGCCATCGGCAATTTGGATGAACTTCGTCCCTGTGGAAGGAACTGGAGCTCTAAAGCTCCTCTACTCTGGGGGCACAGCTTCCATGTCCAGCAGGGCCATTGCAAGCCCTACCCCCATCTTCCCTGCCCCTTCCACAGCTCACCTGATGCCAGGCTGTGCTCCAGGTGGTCTGGGTGCCTCGCAGTGCGTGTCCCCTTCACAGGCCCGGCCCCTCCCAGTCACCTGAGGCTTGTAGGTGAGAGCAGGCTTGTCGGTGACATGCAGTGGCTCTGCCTTGGTGTGTACACCTGCCATGTTCCAGGGCGATAAGGACCTGGGCGACAGCACCCTCCACGTGAATGGAGAGAGCCTGGATATGGACTCGGAGGAGGACGACTCAGAGGAGCTGGAGGAGGACGATGGGCATGGGGCTGAGCAGGCAGCCACTTTCCCCACCGAGGACAGCAGGACCTCAAAAGAGAGCATGTCTGAAACCGACCGCACCCAGAAGGTAGGATGCTGCTGTCCTGGGTGATGGGAAGGGAGAGAGTCAGAGCTGACTGCCGGTTCTGAGGGTTAGCAGTCAGGGTACTTCTGTAGACCTTGGTAAAGGTTCCCATTTACTTTTGACTTAGATTTTTATATTTTCTTTTTCTTAAATTACTACATCCATTTCTTTTCACCTGAGAAGTGTTTGTTTTCTCATACATTGATTTTTGAAGAAGTCCTGGTGAACTTTTTCTGAAACATAATAACAAGCAGCTAAATCTTGACTGGTGGATGTCTGTGGGCCAGTTGTGGCTGGTGTGGTGGTTCTGACATGACCCTCTGCCTGTGGTGTCCTTCTTCTGCCTGAAGCTTCATCCCTCCTTGGGGTGCCGGAGGCCTATGGAATGGGTCGTTACCCACAGGCTGGTGTGCTCTCCTTAGAGACAGCTTCCTCCTGTGTCCCCCAAGCATGGGCATGGGCGGCTACATCCTCAACACTGGGCCAGCACCTCAGAGCCATGAGCAGGTGGTAAAGATTCAGGCATAAACACAGGCTCTCTTAGGCATCACACCAGTAGGGATAGAAGTGGTTACATGGATGCCTCGGACCCTGTGCCAGTGGGGCTTTTGGCTTCTTTCAGTTCTGAGAGGGACACTGTTTTTGTTTGTTTTTTAAGAGACAGAGTTTTACTTTGTTGCCCTCGGTAGAGTGCTATGGTGTCACAGCTCACAGCAACCTCTAGCTCCTGGGCTTAGGCGATTCTTTTGCCTCAGCCTCCCGAGTAGCTGGGACTACATGCATCTGCCACAATGCCCGGCTGTTTTTTGTTGCAGTTTGGCCAGGGCTGGGTTTGAACCTGCCACCCTCGGTATATGGGGCCAGCGCCCTACTCACTGAGCCACAGGCGCCACCCAAAGGACATGTTTGACAAGGAAGAACTCTGGAAGTTAAAGGTCAGGCTGGTGGTCTCCCCCGGCCTCTCTCCCTTGCTCCCTCCCCCCTTCTCTCTCCTCCCTCTCTCTCATACACACCTCCGGCTTGGGCCTCTTCTCTCTCTCCAGCTCCATTTTCTCCACCACTGGGGGCTGGGGTCTCCTTTAGGGGGCCCAGCTGGTACCCCAGGTCTCCCTTCAGTGCCAGGGTGAACCCCAGGAGAGCTGGGAGGGGGAAAGACAGGCAGGGGTTAGGGCGGAGGGAACAGCGGCCCCAGTGAGTTTGGGGGTGGTGGTGGTAGTAACTAGGCTGGGGGAGGGGCAGAGAAGGAAGGGGGCCTCAGGGCCCACCTCACCCCCCAGCTATGGATAAGTGGCTGCTGGGCCACCCCCTCCAGGTGGGGGCGGGGGGTGGGCCTGGGGGCCCTGGTGAGTCTCCTGGTGAAGGTGGCTGGGGTGGGGTGGGGTGGGGTATGTGTCCCAGGAGGTCGAGGGAAGCAAGACATCGGGGACATTCTGCCCCAGATAATGATCATCGCCCACCAGAGCCTGGACAAGACCCAGGCCAAGAAACACACCCTAAACTGCCACCTAATGAAGCCTGCTCTCTTTAGCGTCCTGTGTGAAATCAAGGAGAAAACTGGCCTCAGTATTCCAAGCTCCCAAGAGGAGGAGCTGGTGGACCCACAGCTGAAGCACTTGGACAACATGTTTCTGGCAGAGGCTGTGGCTAGGCCTGAGAAAGGGGGCTCAGCAGCAGCTACCACAGCTGCTGCAGCATCCGGGGTCAGTGTGTCCCCTGACAACTCCATCGGACACTCAGACTATTGCAGCAAACTTGCCCAGATCTGCCACATCTACCATTCAGAGCTGGAGAACTATGAACAGGCATGTGATGAGTTCATAACTCATGTCATGAACCTGCTGAGGAAGCAGAGGTGCACAAGGCCAGTGGCACCCAGAGTGATGGAGCGCATGGTAAGCATCATCCAAAGTTCAATGCCATCCAGACGCAGCTGGAGGAGAGCACCTGTGAGGCCGTCATGATCCTACGTTCCTGCTTCCTGGTTGCCAGACGAAAGCGCTATAACTTCAGCAAACAGGCCACTGAGGTCCTAAGTGAGTGTTTCTGTTCCCACCTGAGTAACCCATATCCTAGTGAGGAGGCGAAGGAGGAGCTCGCCAAGAAATGCGGCTTCACTGTCTCTCAGGTCTCTGGTTTGGCAACAAGCACATTCGCTGTAAAAAAAAATTGGAACGTTCCAAGAGGAGGCAAACGTCTATGCGTTCAAGACTGCTGTGTCAGTCACACGGGGGGCCACAGCCTCACCAGCTCGACACCCCTTCCCTCTGCAGGCTCTGGTGGCTCTTTCAATCTCTCAGGATCCGGAGACATGTTCTTGGGGATGCCTGGGCTCAATGGAGATTCCTATTCTGCTTCCCAGGTAGAAATCATTCCAACAGTCAGTGGGGCCAGGGGGCCATGGAGATAACCTCGGGGCAGGCCAGATGTACAGCCTTCGGGAAATGAGGGCAAACGGCAGTTGGCAGGAGGCTGTGACCTCCTCTTCATTGACATTGCCAACAGAGGAACCAGGGAGTGTTCACTCTGACACCTCCAACTGATCTCGCCCCATCAGGGTCACAGGGATGGGGATTCTCTCAAGGCAACTGTTGAAGACACAGACATCCAGAGCACAAACCCCAGTACAAGAGAAGCACAAGACAGAGAAAGGCAAATGGGGTCATCCCCACCCCAACTAGACTCTCTCAGTGCTGGGGATGCTGACTACATGGCAGGAAGAATGGGGTCCTACAGGAGAGTGGGGTCTGTCTCCCCTTTCTTTTTTCTCTCTTACACAGAAACATACCCAGAAACCTATTTCTGGGAGCCTTTTTTCTTCTCTCTCTTTCTCTTTTTCCTTCTCCTTCCTCTCTCTCCCCTTTTTTCCCCTTTATTGTCCCACTTAATGTCCCTGGGTTCCCCCATCCCATTTCTGGAATCTATGGAGACTTCAGTCCTGCCCTACCAGAGATGCCAAAAGTGGGGACACAACTTCTGGACAGAGGGCCTGGGCTATGCATCCCTGTGCAATCCCACCCTCTCCCCTCCAGATGGCTTTATTACCTCATACGCAGTTCATCTTAAACCAATATAATCACTCAGTGGACGAGAGTGTCTGACTCAGATATCTACCTTGGAGGGAGTTTCTGCCACTCTAGGGAATTATTGACTAGGTTTTAGGGTTTTTTTTTTTAAAGGAAAGAAAAAGAAACCTTGGGATCCATCTGTATTTTTTTGATTTTGGGGTTTTTGTTTTTGGTGATGGTTCTTAATGTTTAGTTTGGGGAAGTAGTTTTTTAAAAATATAAATATGTTGATTTCTTGACTTTATTTCTTGCTTTGCTTTCCTGTAATAGGAGTGGTAGCCAAAGGGGTCTTGGTAAGATAAAGGAGTACGGACAACTGGCGAAGAGGCCCACCTGGCTCCAGGCCTGTCCATTAGGAAGTGAATTTATATTATAGAGTACCCAACTGTCACCCCCTAAAATCAGTTGGGTGTTCTTTGTTTGTGCAAGCAGATTTCTGCTGCATTTGCTGGGGAGGCAGTTGAAGGGCTTACCCTGCTGGCTTCCTAGCCCTCTTTTTCCCACAGCCCTTGGGCAGGGCTGGACTCAGTAATTTTGAGGAAGTTGAAGATGCCACTTTCCCCTGTGAGTGACACATCTGTAATTTTTTTTTTTAACTACTATTCATTGATTGGAGGGGGGAAGAATAGGGAGGGAGTTATTGCTAAATATGTGAAATATGGGTTGGGGTGCTTGTATGTATATCTCCCTTGGTTTCCCCAGAAACAAGGTATCTTTTGGTTACATCAAAACCAAGGGCATAGGGAGAGAAGAAGGTGGTTGCAAAAAGCCAGGTATGGGGGAAAGTAAAATCAACACTGTCCCATCCTTGGCCCTGAACCCCACCATCTGCTTCCCTCGGGCATCCTCAGGACTTTACAAGACTGTCAGAGTGGGGAACCCTTCCCATCAAAGATCTGGGCAGACTTAGGGGACAGGTTGAGAGTGTGATGGGTGGTGGGTGGGAGGCACGGCCGGGGGCAGTTTTCTCCTCACTTGTAAACTGTAGTTTCACAGAAAACAAACAAACAAAATGCAGTTTTAAATAAATTTCTTTTTTCCAACAAAAAAGGTCAGGCTGGTGGAACTATTGCTGGTCTCACTGGTCAGGTGTACTGGCCTTTTTGGGGAAAACTGTTATTTAAGATGGATCTGTTATATATGGTTAAATCATCTAAAAACTAATGGTAGGCAGAGAAGTCCAGCTGAATTCATTTAAACAGATTTATTGGAAAATGTATAATTTTGTTGACAGCCAGTTACATGCTCAGTCCGCTGATCCACTGTGGGTGCATCTTTTAACAAGTATAAAGCATTTTCTTTCATCTGTCAGTTTGCATGTCATCATAGTTCACCGCAACCTCAAACTCCGGGACTCAAGCAATCCTTCTGCCTCAGGCTCCTAAGTAGCTGGGACCATAGGCATCCATTACCACACCTGGCTAGTTTTTCTCTTTTTAGTAGAAATGGGGTCTTACTTTTGCTTAGGCTGGTCTCAAACTCCTGAGTTCAAGGGATCCAACCCCCTTGGCCTCTGTTCTACTTCTCTAAAAAGGTTTTAGGGCAGAAATGTTAAAGTAAATTGGTAGGAAATGTTACCATTAGAGGTTAAAAAGGGGTTTTAAAGGTAATTTTAAAAAAGTAATTATTAGCCAAGTGCAGTGGTTCATGCCTGTAATCTCAGCACTCTGGGAGTTCGAGGTGGGTAGATTGCCTGAGCTCAGGAGTTTGAGACGAGCCTGAGTTAGAGCGAGACCCCATCTTTAAAAATAGCTGGGCATTGTGGAGGGTGCCTATAATCCCAGCTACTCAGGAGGCTGCAGCTAGAGAATTCCTTGAGCCCAAGATTCTGAGGTTGCTATGAGCAATGATGACATGGCACTGAACTGGGGGCAACAAAGGGAGACTCTGTCTCAAAAAAAAAAAAAA
>CAUYTI010152275.1:0-48366 GCA_963575145.1 Galago senegalensis | reverse complement strand
ATCAAATGGGAGGTCTAGCTTGAGTACTTTGAGGGTTCTCCATACTTCCTTCCAAAAAGATTGTATTAGTTTGAAGTCCCATTAGCAGTGTAAAAGTGTTCATTTCTCTCCACATCCATGCCCACATCTGCAGTTTTGAGATTTTTTTGATGTGGGCCATTCTCACTGGGGTTAGATGGCATCTTAAGGTGGTTTTGATTTGCATTTCTCTAATAATTAGGGATGAAGACCTACGTATTTTATTGCATTTAAACTCTAAGGCAAAAAAAAAAAAGACATATTCTATACTTTCTTTAGATTTAAGAAAAATTAGGGCTGTTTTTTCCATTTTTTCCTCTAAGTTTCTAAATTGTCTAGCAAGAAATTTAGGTAATTACAAAAGCTTACTCATTTTGTAAGTAAAATGATGTAATGATAAGTTGTATGGAATTTGTTTCCAAATTCTCCAAAGTAATCACCAAAAATGGGGTTGATGAATAGATGAAACAAGATTGACAAAGTGTTATAACTATTTCTACTTTTCCATGTTACAACTGTCTACAGCCACACCACCCCAAACATACACAATCTCATCTGTGAATGATAAAACTATACCATAATAAAATGTAAAATTAAAAGGAAGAAAAAAATGAGTAAGGCACAAGAGAATTCAATAAATGTTAGCTCCATAGAAATAACATTTGAAGAAAATGTTATCCTCCAAATTTGAAGATCATCAACAAAAATATTCTAGTTAATATTATTTTATTTTCACAATTTGGGCTTTGTATAACTAAAAGAGCTTGAAAGAAGCTGCATTTTTTTAAAACTTGGAAATAGAAAGGTGGAATACATGAGGTCCAGGTAGATGCAGCTAATTTTATTGTAAGATAAATATATTATTAAAAAAGAGCACTATACATGACAATTTACTATGCTTTATGAAAACTTACAAAGCCAAAAAATATATAATTTTGAAAGGAGTCTACAATTTCATACGAAAACTAGATGAATAATAAATATGTAAAAGCCACATATACTTTGGCAAAGAATTTTAGTCAAGTCACACAGATTTACGTAGTTTCAAACTACACAAACTAATTGATCTCAGATTTTGTGACCATCGTCAGAAAGCTGAGCACATTCAGAATAAATTAGCTTTCTTTACTAATGCTTCACAGGGAAGCATTTGATCAAAAGACAAGTATGTGGGGCAGCCCCTGTGGCCCAGTGGGTAGGGCGCCAGCCCCAAATACTGAGGGTGACAAGTTCAAACCTGGCCGCAGCCAAACTGCAACAAAAAAAATAGCCAGGTGTTGTGGTGGGTGCCTGTAGTCCCAGCTACTCGGGAGGCTGAGGCAAGAGAATCGCCTAAGCCCAGGAGTTGGAGGTTGCTGTGAGCTGTGATGGCATAGCACTCTACTAAGGGCAATAAAGTAAGACTCTGTCTCTACAAAAAAAAAAAAAAGATAAGTATGTGCACTCTGGGAGCCACACTGCCTGAATTTGAATCCCAGTTTTCACTTACTGGAGAGATTATTTTGGGCAGATTGCTTTTTTCTCCTAGTCTCACTTTCCTTCATTGTGCAAGTAAAGCCCTGACATTCAGGAAACACTCCTTGATAGTTAACCATTATTATCTTTATATAGCACAAAAGCAATATGCATTATCAGGACTCGATATTCTACACATGACATTTAATGAGTTTATAGAACTTTTCTTCTCCTGTTATTTAACCACAACTTGGAAATCTAAAAAATTGTGGTAAACATAAGTATTGGAGAAGTTTACCCGACAGCAAAACCTGATCTGACCTGAAGACATTTGACAGCAAGTGATTTGACAAAATATGAGCCTATTAGCCCCATCTAGGGTGAGTATTCATGCATTCTGATACACAAGCATTTGTATGTTTGTTTCCTGTATTCTGTTCCAGATGCTGATCTGAGTGATATGTAATATATGGTATGTGCACCACATCGCATTTAAAAAATCTGAGAAAGTCTGAATTCTGAAGCCCATTAAAACCTAAGCTTCTACATAAAGAATAAGGGATCTGAACCAATAATCTTGAGAGCTTGACATTCTAAAATATTTATACGCAAAGAAAATTAAAAGACATATTTAGTCCATTGTGTCAAAGGAAACTCTTTAATAAAATAGCTTAAAAATGTTGTTAAAGTTTGCTGTGATGATTGAGGGATGATCACTCACCATTTGCTGGGTAACCTGGTGTAAGAGGATCCCCTGCACCATTGAGATTTAGGACATTTCCACGCTGGACACCATGTCCAGGAAGATTCCAACCTTTTGGATAGGGCTCCACCCCAGGAACAAAGTAGTCAGCAGGGTCTGAATACAGAATTACTCCTTTGGCCCCTGCCAGCTGGGCATTTCTAACCTGGAAAACACAATGTCTTTCTGTAAGTTTCCTCTTGTTCCAGATTTGATAATATCAATTTTCAAAAATACATTTAAACGAGTAGTAGAACTTAATCCTCAACCCTTTGTCATTAGGTTTACAACAAAGCATCTTATGGAGAATTGGCTTTTCCCGTCTCCTAAAAGTTCTAAAAATGAGTCAGCCCCAAGACCAGCAGATTTGTAGAATTTTCATATTAGTGGTAGCAAGTGCTTACTGTTTCCTTCTACTATTCTAGAAACACAATAAGCAAGTTGATGCCACAGGCCAGATTCCTATTTATTCTATGTCTAAAAGGGAATATTTCTGAAATTTAATTCTCCACAAAAGAAAAGAATATATTAACAAATCAAGTCATTTAAAATCTTCTATGTATAACTTGATTGATCACATTGCCTATAATAATAATTCATACTAAAATTAAGTTAGTAAATATTTTTGGAAATGATATTTAAAACAAAAATACTAAAAGTTCACGATAAATCCAGTGCCTTAACTTGTAAGTGCAGGAAAATCTCTTCTGTTCAACTGGACCATCTACAACACTGGCCAACTTCCAATAATCTGATTTAACGCCTGCCTACAAACTAGTTCTCCGTGTAAGGTGGGCATGAATATAAGGGGATCTCAGTATTCAGAAAGTTTTAAGGAAGTGGTTCTACACATACATACAAGATCCAAGATCCATTACAACATTTTAGGAAAGAAAGAACAGGTGATTTTTACCTTATTTCCTCTGAAAACTTTTCCGTATCTGGCAATCACAATTTTCCCAGAGCAATTGATTTTCAGGTCCTGCTCCAGTTTAAAGAAGTCTTCAGTTCGCGCATAGTTAACATACACTAGATCACCCTGTTGAGATCATGAATGATAAGGTGTAAGTAAGATACAATACAAGAAAGTTTCCCTGTGTGGGAACCGTTTGACATCTTTCAAAGAGAAAAGAGGCAAGAGCATGCAAGATGGTCAGAGAAGCATAAACCTTAAAAAACAGATTTAAGAAGGAAATGAATTTAAATTGAGAGAGCAATTAGATGGGTTATACGCACCATGATTTATGTATGTTTTGTTTGGATCTGACCCCTAGTTAGTGGCTATGAAGCTACAGAAGAACTCTCCCTGCCAAAATGCATTTAAATTAAATTTAAAGGGGTCTAGGCATCCTAGGCTAAGCGGTCCTTCATGAGAGTTTTAGTAGCTTGATGAGTCTTTTTAACAGGTAAGGAAAAATGGATAGGTAATAACACTGCTTTATGGTCATTTTTGTTTGTTTGTTTATTTGTTTTGAGGTTTGGGGTTTTTTTTTTTTTGAGATAGAATCTCACTTTGTTGCCCTCAGTAGAGTGCCATGGAATCATAACTATAGCAACCTCAAACTCTTGGGCTTAAGTGATCCTCTCACCTCAGCCTCCTGAGTAGCTGGGACTACAGGCACTTGCTACAACACCAGCTATTATTTTTTTTCTTAGAGATGAGGACTCGCTCTGGCTCAGGCTGGTCGCGAACTTGTGAGCTCAGGTACCCTACCCGCCTCAGCCTTGCAGAGTGCTAGGATTACAGGTGTGAGCCACTGCACCTGGGCAATGGGCCTGGTTTTAAACATTAGTTATAATTACATGCAAATCTTATAACATGTGAGAGTCCCAATATTCTTGTTTGTAAAATGACCTGTTAGATTAGACCAGTGTTCCACGATGTTTTGCTCACCTGACCCCTAAATTAATTTTGAAAAGCAATGTACCCCCTAATATTTTTACACTGAAATCTAAATTCTTTTTTATCATACTGTTAAGTAGTTATAAAGGAAGAAATTTATAGCATACTATAAATAATAGCATTTCAAAAGCAATTCCATGGAACTTTTAATATATATCCAAAGGAATTTAAATATCATATCTACTTACTATATAACATCATCTATTTATAAAAAGAAATACATGAATACATTCTTCTCCACAGTCAGAATTATAACATTCCTTTTTCTTCTGAACTTGTTCTTCCTCCCACAGAATTTTACTCTAAATAAAAACATATATTTACACTGGAAACAGGGTTGTGCTGCCCAGATTCCCCTTCAGTGAAAGACATCTTGCTCAACTCTCTACTGAAAGTCTTTAGCTGTCAGCTCCTTCTGTGCCTACAGGGCAGACAGCCACTCTGCTCAAGGTCATGCCCACTCACAAGGAGCCATATGTGCAATGACTGATTGATGTGAGAGTATGAAGACTAACACTTTTAATGTAGGTTAGGACAATTCTTAAATACTATTCCTGTGCTCCACATAGGGTTGGCCCAGGCTGTCCTTGAGCTGGCATTACAGTGTGACTTTTCCCTCTGCCTGATCCAGCTCCTTAACACCACAGATGCTGATTACAAGAAAACACTCTTTCGTTATCATCTAGCATGCTAAACTCCATTTCAGATTTTATTATCAAGAACTTAGGCATGCTTGAAAGTCTTTTTATTATTCATTGTCAAATTTCCTTGAAGGAGTCTATATAAATCAATATATTTTATTTCAAAATATTTAGGGGGTTACAAGAGTTTTTATTACATAGATAAATTATACCATGCTGAAGTCAGGGCTTTCAGTATACCTGTCACAAGAATATGTACACTGTAGCCAAAAGGTAGATCTTTATGTCTTTCCCCTCCTTCCCTCCCTTCCTCTTTTTCTTAGTTTCCAATTTGAATTACTGCTCTCTATGACTTCTTCTGTTTAGCTCCCAGTTGTAAACAGACGTGGTATCTGTTTTTCTACTCCTGAAATTTATTACTCAGGAAAATGGTCTCCTGTTCCATCCACATTGTTGCAAAACACATTATTTCATTTCTTTTCATGACTGAATGGTATTTCATCTTATATCCCACATTTTTTAACCACTCATCAGTTGATGGACATTTAGATTGATTCTATATCTTTGAAATATTAAACTTTCTGGCAAGCTGTCTTTTCTATACAATGACTTCTTTGGATAGATACCCAGTAATGGGATTGCTAAATCAACTGGAGGGTCTACATTTGATTCTTTGAAGAATCTCCAAACTGTTTTCCATAGTGGTTACACAATTTTCCATTCCCACCAATAGTGTATAAGCATTCCATTATTTTCACCACAACTACACCAATAACTATTGTTTTTTGACTTTTTAATAATGGCCATTATGACAGGCTAGGGTGCTATGTCATTTTGCTTTTAGTTGATGATATGAAAACTGATTTCTTTAAAACCATCCCATGCCTACCCTCAGAACATCTTCAAAGAGCCCAGTTTGAAGCCCATGCCCAAAGTAGTTTCTCATATCTTATAATTTTATTTTTGTTATTTTCTTCTTTTGACTACATTTCTCATACCATGTACACAACAAATTTACATGAGATAATATAATAGAACTTTTTCTGACCTGATTCTAGAATCTATTTGACAATTTTTTGAAGACATATTATGTATCAGGCTACGTTCTAGATAATATAACAAATCCTTGCCCTTGCAGAAACTTTATTATAGATGCTTCTGGATTCACAATGGGGTCACATCCCATAATAACCATTATAAGTTGAAAATATCACATGTGAAAATGTATTTGAATTTATAATAGGTTTATCCAGACGTTACTCCTTTTAAGTCCAGAAGCATACCAAATGAGGATAGCTTTCACCATCATAAAGTCAAAAAAATCCTAAGTTGAACCATCTTAAATTGGGGACTGCCTGAAAGGTGGAGATGGGAGAAAGATAATAAGGAGTAAACACTACATTTAATAATTAAGAAAGTTATATAAAACATTAAAATGAGAAAAGTACTACAGAAAAATTTTACAAATTTTAAATAGAGTAAGTGAACAGTGAGCTAGAACAGTGAGCTAGTGCTTGAGTAGATACAATTTTAAACAAAATGAGGGAAGTCTAATTGTTTCAGTAAAATAATTACTTTCATGTCTTATATTTCTTCCTAAGATCACTACAATATTGTACCATTAATGGTATCACTATAGGTCTGATTTATAATTGTTAGCTCTCTCTGGAGCACATTCTTATTCTATTTAACTGTGGATTCAAAATGATTAACTGCTTTTAGTTTAGCAAAATAATTAATTTTAATCTAAGTATTCTACCTGAAATGCTACTAACTTTAAATGCCTCTTAATGGTGTTTATCTTTGATAAATCAGCAATCTTTACAAAACAAATTATGATGGAGAAGGCACTGAAGGAGACATTAACGATGATAGAAAACAAATGTAATACACAGTATATGCCCTCTCAGCAGTTCTCAAAAGCAAGTTGTCACTGTTAGAAAAAAGCTTTGTTTTCAAAGACTTTCTTGTATAATTTACACTGCACCATTATTCTATGACTATGCATGAATACAATCTTTCACTACTGGTATGGAATTTTCACTGTTTCTTTCAAGCTTCCATTGTATTGCCCTTGTTAACAAAGACAGAACCAGGAGGCAAAACCAGTGGTGCTCAAAGCATGGTACATGAATTCTCAGAAGCAAGGTCACCTGGGACCCAGTTAGAAACACAAACTCTCAGGCTCTATACTGACCCGCTGAAAACTGGAGGATGGGAACAGAATCTGTTTTGCAGGCCCTTGGGATCATCCTAACAGATGGTAAAGTTTGAGAACCACGAAATTAAACCATGTTTTATGACATTGTCAAATTGTTAATTTTAAATAACCTAAAACAGAACCCAGCATTTCATCCTCCACCAGACTGAGATGTAGATTCAAAGATTAATAATAGTGAACTATCTTAAATGCACATAAAGATGTACATAATTTAAAGAAGTAACTTTCCACCAGCTGGCTTACAGATGAACCAGTGAAGCAGAACAACCTGTAGACTCATCTGATATTTGAACACAACACACACTCCCATATAGAATCACATGTTCCTTTCATCCTGACATTGATCTGGAAGAATTTAAGTCTTCCGGAAGAAACAAGAGATAATTTTTGTGACTCTTTCTTATGAGTAGAATAATATCAAAGTCCAAAAATTGTCTAGGAGATTTTAACTGGTTATGCAGCAAACCTAAAAACTAGTCTGAATCTGATTTTCTCCTTATCACTTTCTGTCTTCTCATCAGGAAAGATAACCTGATTCTGTATGCATAAGCTTTTTAATGACCAACATATTTCTCAGTATTTTTCAACTAGTTCATGTTTAAGATTTCTGAAACATATTTTATATTAGTTTTACATTAAACTTCTTCATTATACTTTCTGCTATTATATATATTTAGCTCCAATTTGGTAATATTAATACTATTTTGAAATAAAGATTTATTAATGTTTTTGTGTTTTCTTGTTACACACATATCACTATAAATAATGAAGATGGAGAGTAAAGAATATTCAAAGTGCAGAAACATAAAGCAAATGATTTGACAATATCACAATTAAGGGTTTCTTTTCAATAATGGGAAATTATTAAAGAATATTTAAAAAGATGAAAGATGAGGAGGTGATATTTGCTATATATAAAATCAATATTGGGATGAATACTTAAAAGGTTTAAGAAACCCTTGCAAGTTAATAAGAAAAAGGTCAGAAATACCACAGGAAAAGAAAAACAGAAAAATTATTTCACAAAGTGGAAAATTAGAATGGCTAATAAATAGAGAGAGATGAGCAAACATTTGTTACCAGAGAAATGTTTTTTAAAATGAATTAAAACAACAAAAGAACAATTAGATGGGTAAAAATTATAAAGTTATATAATTTCAAGTGTTGAGGAAACCATGAAGAAAGAGGATCACTGACCCTCTGTTAGTGGGAATATAAACCACTATAAGCTGAGCCCTGCGAAATTAAATTCTCTACAACTCAACAATCTAATGCTTGGTTTACTGCCACAGAGAAACACTTACAGGCCATACCGAGATATACATGAGCATATTCACTCTGATGCAGTTCATGGTAATGGGGATTTAAAGGCAAACTCTATGTCCACCTTGGAGAGAATGAGTGAGTTACTTGCAATGTACGATAGAAACACATAGTGTCAGTGAAAACCAATGAGCTACCCTGACATGAAACAATACAGACAGACTTTTAAAAGATCACTGATTGAAAATACTAAGAAATCAAGTAAGACCTAAAATATAATACTATTAATGTAAATTTAAAATACATCAAACACAAAACAAAGTCATGCATTTTCAAGGACATATACACGACTAAGAACTTAAATACAGTAGAGAAGGTGTGTGTTGGGAGATGGGGAATGGAAAAGAGAAAGGGTAATGGAAATTAAGAATAAGAGAGAAAATGAAAATAAAATAAAATAAAATAAAAAATAAAACAGGAGACCTCATGTGGACCCACGATGCTAGTATGCCTTAATCTGAGAAGCAGGGCTAAACAACCTCAATATAACTGACATCTAACATACACTGTCTCTTCATTTCCAACTATAATTTCCCATCTTCCTATTTCATGTCAATTATAAAATAGTAACAATGATAATTAAAATTAGTGGCAATTTTTAGGGAGAATTTTTCTAAAATTACAGCATTAAGTATAATGTTAGCAATCCTTTTAAATAAATTTTATACAGCCAATAGAAAACATTCTTCTAAGTTCATAAGGTTTTTAAAAAGTCACCTAATAAACTAAATATATTTAAAAAGTATTGAAATAATACATTTTTCACCTTACTTAATAAAAATGTATGACTACCTGATATTAAATCATCTTTATAATCTTGGAACAATTCTAACTGGATTAGTGAAGACAGATTTTAATGTCAATTCAATTCTCAATGCAATATTTTACTTTAGGATGTTCCCACTGATAGTTAAGCTCTTTCATCTCTATGGCTTCCAACACATCCAACTGTCAGCTAGCAACTTCTTGTGAATATGTCCAAGGCACCTCAAAGTTGACATATCCAAAATTCAATTTACTTATTGTGAAGTATCATATTAGGAAATAGAATTTTTAAAAGATTTTAATAAATTATAATTAGTCTTTTCAAACTTAGCTTTCTCACTGCTATGCTTTGATTACATCTCCTCTAAAATACACATGTTGGAAACATAGCGAATGTGACAGGGTTAAGAGATGAAGCCCGTAAGAGGTGAACAGACCATGAAGGCTGCTCCCTCAGAAATGAGATGAAGATTGTTATAAAAGAAGCCCCACACAGCTTCTTTTTCTGCCCTGCTTGTTTTTCTGCCTTTTGCCATATAAGAAAATAGCATGGCTCCCCTTGAGGATGTATAAATAGGCACCACCTTGGAAGCGAGCAGCTCTTCCAGACAACCAAACCTGCTAGTACCCTGATCTGCAACTTCCCAGCCACCAGAACTGTAAGAAAACAATTTTCTGTTCTTTATAAATTACCCAGTCCGTGGCATTCTGTTACAAAAGCACACAAAAGCTCTGAGACATTCACCAAAAGCAAAAGTACTGTGAAGGAATCTGGGAATTGATTGTAAAATTTCAGATTATATGCACAATTTGTTAAGTAAACCACATTCAATTTTCTAAAATGGACATCCACATACTTAATTTGGAAATGGCAACAATATTCAGACTCTTTGAAAATTAATCAACATTATACAACTGTAGTAAGGAACACATTTTATTGTTCCACAATAAAATGGAACAAGCTACTGATAAATACTAAAATGTGTGAATCTTACAGACTCTGCTCAGTGAAAAGGTAGACACAAAATATTACATGCCATACGATCTCATTTATATGAAGTTCTAAAACGGGCAAAACTAATCAATGGTGGTAAAAAAATCAGAAAAATGATCACCTTGGGGCCATGCAGAACTGACTGAGGTGATGATAACATTCTGTATATTGATGGCATTTGGATTACATGGGTATATGTATTTGTCAAAAATTAATAGTTGTGCATTTGGGATTTGTGTGTCTCACTGTAGTAAATTTTTATCTTAAATACATCACAAATAAAAAGTAATCAATATTCATTTTCCTTACTAAGGAATTCTAATTTCTTAAATATGAAAAAATATGTGAATTTTGATTACATTGGAAAACTCTATTACCCTTGAATTATTGCCTAAATGTAAGAGGGAAAGGAGAGTTTCTGTTTTTCATTTTTATGTTATTTTATTATGTTTTTACCTCTGGCATTCCTTGTGGAGAGAAAGCATTAAAAGGTGGTACAACATCTGAAACATTTTCATATCCTGGAGGAGGTGGTTCAAATAATGACGTGTTGAAAATCTAAAGAAATAATCAAAAGTAAATCAGTTAAAGTGTGAATACTACAATCAAACAAGAAATGCTTTACATCAGTAGAGGATTAATCAATTCCTCAGTATTTTGATGATACATATCAAATACTCAGCACTGTGTTAGAAGCTGAAAGGAATTCATGACATGAATAAATTGAAGGCTTTGTCCTCAAAATTGTAAAATCTAATGAGGGAGACAAAGCTAATCAAATAATCAAAACAATCAGAAAATAACTAACTACTGCAGAAAGTTTCTGAATAACTGAAAGAAAAGTTCAGAAAAAGATAATCTTCTAAAGAAAAAAAAGAGAACAACTGTATCCTAATGGCAGGAAAACTTAGAAATAGATTATTTCAGGTGGATCATTTCCCAGGCTGGTGTAAACAAAAGCCTAACTAGAGAATTGTTTCACAAGAAGGTGAAAAGAAAATTAACAGAGGTTCTTGAAAGTGGTTGCTAAGAACCAAGTATTGATTGAGGAGAAAAATTTTAATACTGGCTCAGTGCCTATAGCCCAGTGGCTAGGGCGCCAGCCGCATATACTGGGGCTGGTGGGTTTGAATCCAGCCCAGGCCTGCCAAACAACAATGACAACTACAACAACAAAATAAAATAGCCAGGTGTTGTGGTGGGCGCTGGAAGTCTCAGCCACGTGGGAGGCTGAGCAAGAGAATTGCTTAAGCCCAAGAGTTGGAGGTTGTTGTGAGCTGTGATGCCCAGCACTCTACAAAAGGCAACATAGTCAGAGTCTGTCTCAAAAACAAACAAAAAATTTAATCCCCAAATAAAGAGCAACACTACATGGTAAGCTTAGTCATTTATAACAGAGCTAATTAGATTCACTTCAATAAAAATTTACATTTTGGGGAAATACATATCTGATAGTATCTCAATACACTGAGCAACATACACACTGAAAGGAATGAAAAACATTGAATTATATATATATGTACATACGTCACTATGAAAGTTTTGAGACAGACTGTGTTATGGTTCATTGTTTCACTTCAAGAAAAATAGTTGACAGCACCCTTTCTGATTCAGCCATGCAAGTTTCAACACATATATCTTCTTAAGTATATAAATGAAGTAGGAAAAAAAAGGAATAATCAGAAGCACACCTCCTTCCCCCCCAACAAAAAGAAAGAAAGCAGAAAATCTGAGAGGTAGCACTAGAATCTACTCGGCCTTGGTTGGCTCTATCAAAACCTGGGACCCCATGAAAGGGACATTGGAGTTAAGATTGTCTAAGGGTGGTCCAAACAATGGAGTCTAACAGAAGACTCTGGCATAAAGCCGGTCTTTAAAATTCCATATCCTTGCAGGGTTGCACACTGGAAGAACAAGAGGTGTCTTGGTCCACATTAAATATACCAACACCAATGAAGAAAGCTGATGAGCAAAAGAAAAGACCTATGCATACTTTTCACAATATTTGACACAGTAGATAAGGAAAACAGTCATCAAATAATCTACATGCAGCCTGCTTAGAGTTAAGCATAAATTTCAAATAAACGTCTTCCATGGAAGGTGATGGCTTGGGGTAAAGAAACAATGAAAGGGCCCCAGAAAATTCACAGCCCTATAATCCATTCACTGCCCATGTGGTATACCTTAAGCTAAATAATTTATTTCAAAGTTGTACCAAGTTTGTGGTGCCTCCTGAGGCCTGGCACAAATGAACAGGAGAAATCAGTCCTTGACTTAGGCCTAAAAACAATCCCCTCAAGGTTATAAAGCTGAAGAACTCAGAGCCACAAAATCACTGAACACACACAAAGTACAATGGGAAAGAGACAAAGAAAAATTCACCACTATATGGGCTAATTTAACACTTATCTATGCAATTAATAAAGAACATAGATAAAATTAGAACACATTAAGGATAAAGGAAATTTCAGCCAAATAACAAACTCAAACTAATGAACAAATACAAAATATGAAGCCCAACAATAGACATTTGTTAAAAAACACATTTTTTTAAGAAACACAGAAACAGAACATTTATAAAAAACTGATCACATATTCAGTTCTAAAGGAAGTTCAACAATTGTCAAAGGATTCTTGTTCTCAAACCACATGATCTGATCCCAATATATTTAATTTATAAATCAGATCAAACAGGTAACAAGCACAATACTTAAATCAGAATTTTAAAAATTCTTCTAAATAGTTCTAAGGTCAAAGAAAGAAATATGGAAATTAGAAAATATTTATATATTAATGGCAACTAAAATACTTCTTACCCATACTTATGAGATCTAATTGAACTGGTTCTTTGAGGGAAACTTATGGCTCTTTTATAACAGAAAAGAAAAAAAGCCTAAGTGCTCAGCTGAGGATGTTATGAAGAAGAGCAAACATAAAAAAAGATGAAAGAGGCAGAATTAATAAAATATAAAGAAAAGCTATATGAGAAAAGATTATCAAAGCCAACATTTATTCTTTGAATACACTATTAGTGATATAACTCTCTCATGATTAATAAAAGAAAATATAACAAAAGTAAAATAAATAATACTAGGAATAAAACAAGTGGCATATCTAAAGAGCCTACCTAGATTCAAAAGGATAAGAAAAGACTAGAAATAACTACATCACAAATATGAAAACTAGATGAAATGGGAAAATGCATTAAAAAACTTATGAACACTAACATAATACATTTTAAAAAATCTAAATAGTCATATAACAATAAAAAAAGTAAATCAGTAGTTTAAAATCTTCCACAAAACACAGTGTCACGGGCAAGTGGTTTTCCTTGAGTTTGAAAGATGAAAAGAAAAGATCTTGTAAATATAACATGATCAATTTCAGAGCCTACAAAACCCCAGCTCATTTTATAAATATAATATTGATACAATAATCCAACAAGTGAATTGAGAAAACACAGACTAAACATGCTATGACTATGAACTGAATATATATCATTATAAGAATGTAAAACCCTAATATCGGCTAATATTGAAAATTCCCCAAATTTAAGGTTAGCTAAATGTCAGAACATCACTTAATGTCATCATCACATAAAAAAAGAAAAATTACATGTTCATCTTAAAAAAAAAAGTGTATTGATAATTCAAAGTAAATTCCCAACAAAAAGTTACAGAAAACTTAGAAAGAAAGCAAATTAAGTCCATTAATAAGATAGTAAACATTAAAATTAATAGGGTAACATTAAAGGAATTCCTTTTGAAACCAGAAGGAAGTGAAGAATACCCAGTATCATCATTTCTTTCAGCATAGGTCCAGTCATCCAAAGGGGGAAAGAGAGTGAATCTGGGCTAATGTTATATTAGACTAACTACAACACAAGTTATCTCCCTTTCTTGAAGATGATAGAACATAAAATGAAAACAAATCAATACTACTCCCAAGATCTTCACATTTTCCAAATGTTCCATATTTTTTCTGTGACCTACATAGGGTATATTCATTTGAATCACTGGGTGAGAGTATAAGAAAAACTATGCTAAGGTGCAATAAAAATCCATTTACAAACACTCATTACATAATTAAGCTTTTGGGGAAGCGAGTATTCAAGCTTGTCTCATTTGACTTGCCTTTATGGTAATCAATTCTACACAACCTTTGTGCCACAGTGAATTTTACAGAAAACTATGAATCATCCTAACAACTAGAAAGTTCTTAAGGTTAAGGAAATGATTTGTTTAGGTTGACTTTAACTAAGGACGAGTATATGCCAGTCTTAATTCCTCACTTTCCAAAATTCACTAGTAGCCTTGATTATGTTTTCAGAGTATAATTAAAACAATTTGGGCATGCAAATTTCTATTTACTTTTTGTGACATAAAAAGTCAGTATATATAGTTCTGTCCACATGGTACCTTATCTCTATATAAACAACAGTGAAACAAAGTATCTGCATACATTAAAAAGTATTTCTGATAGGATCCAAAAAATAGTAATTGTATTTGTTGCCTGTGGGGAGGAGAACATGTTTGGGTTGTGCAGGAGTGTGAAAGAGGAATTTGCCACATAATTCAGCTAACTATCCAATTAGTTACAACAATTAAACTGCAGAGGGATGAGCATAGACTGAAATGTCATAATGCCAAAAGATAATGCCTGAATCTGAAACCAAAGCAATATAAACAAACATGTTATTTATAAAAATAGAGGTAAAGGCTCGGCACCTATAGCTCAACTGGCTAAGGCGCCAGCCACGTACACCTAAGGTGGCGGGTTCGAATTCCCAGCCCGGACCCGCCAAACAACAATGACGGCTGCAACCAAAAAATAGCCGGGCTTTGTGGAGGGCGCCTGTGGTCCCAGCTACTTGGGAGGTGGAGGCAAGAGACTCGCTTGAGCCCAGGAGTTGGAGGTTGCTGTGAGCTGTAATGCCACGGCACTCTATCCAGGGGTACAGCTTGAGGCTCTGTCACAAAAAAAAAAAAAAAAAAATAGAGGTAAAAATCAAAAGAATCAACTCATAGTTGAATAGTGATTACTTCCAAAAATGTGAAAACTGAAAGCCAGGCATTCTGGAGAAGTATGTGATTACTTGCATGTGTAACATGGATAAAAATAAAACTGAACTAAGGATACAACTTAAAAAACCTTTGGTAGCTAACCTATGTGATTTTCATGAATGGTAAATAGGTTACTTAAAATAAAACTTCTACATGATTCAATTTGTATCATGTGATAGGTTTTGGTGACTTTATAAATGCATGCAATAGCAAGAATAAATAATGAAATAAAATAAGAACAGCAATAGTACAAGCAAAATTTGGAGGTGAGAAAGAAGGAAAAAAAAAGGAAAAATGAAGCCTGCTATTTTCCACCTTGCACGCAGACAATCCCTGAACTTGAAAGAGCAAAGTAGAGCTTTAAATACATGTACCTCTTTTAACATTATCAGTATTTTACTATGTCATTAGATAATTTTCCTAAACATGATTTAAAGACCCCTTGGTACTTAATTGTATAGCTATTTCACCCCTTATGTTATCAATGTTATGAGACTATATGATATACATTGGTATTCCCAATACTTTTGTTTTAAATACCTCTTAAATTTTGAAATAATTGAATAATTTTTTAAGGTTACAATTTTAACTATTATTATTTAAAATAGTAGTTAGTTTGGAAAGTTCTAAGTCACATTAGGAAATTTAGCATGGGATTATATCACTGACTGCAAGATATAATAAAATGTTAATCATTAAGAAGAGATTGATTCATTAATCATTAAGAGGAGGTTACTGTCACATTTTGAAAAGAACACTTAAATATATATTTAAATCACATGACATTTTCAGTCATGTCATTTTCAGTCATGATCAAGCTGGACTTATTTGAAGCTAAATATAATTTACAAAGTCCAGAAATAAAAGGACTAAAGAAAGCTCTTAGACCTAAAAGAGCCTTTTCTAGATATAGTAGCTATAAAATGAGGTATGCTAAATAGGGATGAATATGTGAGTTACATTTCATGAGCTTTCAAATTGAACTATATCATAATAAGAAACATCTTAGTTACCGGCATTATTTTCTCTTTCTCAAGTATGTGCCCCCAGTTGCAAACCAGATGGAAAATTCTTTAGAGTAGATATCATTGTATAGACCTTGCCTCCAAACCTTCATCACCTCCAAATGCCCAGACACAAGTTGTTGGCACACAGCTGAATACATAGTAGTTTGAGACATAATCATTGAGTACCAGTAAAAACATAGTTCAATCTGCACACCGGTTTTCTGAATTTCCTAGCAATCCCAAATCTATTTAGTGACTTTATAGATTAAACCTATCAAAAACGTATGTATTTTTGTTGCTTAGAAGTTTACCAATACTATACTTGACATTGATGTACAGCATTAAAAAATAAAAACCACCTTTATTGAGCATTAATTTCTCAGAATCTTTCTAACATCACATTACCTTCAAACATCATAAGAAGTCAGCTGACGCTAGTAATCAGATATTAAAGATATTATTCACGAGACTGAATAATATTGTTTTCCACAAATATTTGGAGATGGGATACAACAATTTTTCATAGAAGATATTCGAAAAGTAGATTGGGGGAATGTTCTTTCATTCTCTCTCTCTCTTTCTTTTTTTTTTTTTTTTTACCTCATTTCCATCTTCATCAATTATTGAGATGTAGTTGGGATGAGTCTTATTTGGGTAGGACAACAGGACATCATAATGGGCTAGCTCAACAGAATCCAGGCCAAATTCTTTCCACTGGGATTGAATTTGCTTTGCAAGCTGAAAGTTTTGTTCTGTTCCTGCTAAATGGGGTATCCGTGTAAAATTACTGGTAAACAAAAATTCAAAGTGGTTAGAAATTAATGTTTAGTCATCCTTTATTTCAACTCTGCAATAAAACAAACCATATTTATCCCAAAATACTTAGAAATATGATATGTTAAAAAAGCAAGGTGGTACCATTATCGCATTAAATAGATTTTCAAAGTGTGCTTTTAAATTTCCATGTTCTAATGTTTATTAATTCAAGAGAAAAATCAGAGAAACTGGTATTGGTAGAGTATTGTTATGTGCAATCCTATGTCTATAACTACTAATGGTAAATGACTATGATGTCAAATTCTTTTCTTAAGACCTTTGCACACTGGAACTTAATTAGAATCTACTGTTTATTTCACTGGGTAAAATATATTTGAGAACTTAAGAAAAAATTATCCAAAAGACCAGGGTATAACATGTCAGGAATTACTAGTAATTACACTTATTTAAATACTGAAAGTTACAAACAAGTAAGAAACTTTTTGACTAGCAATATTTATAAAATATCTTTTATTAAAAAGTTATCTGAACAGGGTGGCACCTGTGGCTCAGTAGGTAGGACACTGGCCCATATACCGAGTAGCTATAAACAAATCATTATTTTTTAAGTGAAATTCCTTTTAACAGTTTTGCTGCTATAAGTAGGACACAACATCATGCTATTATCAGGATTAGGATCCAGTCATTGGGAACAAAACAGATGCCTGAAAAGATAGGAAAAAAAAGATCTGGTAGGGCCTGGTGGATTACCCAGCATTCTGGGAGGCCCAGGTGGAAGGATCTTTTGAGCTGATAGTCGTCTCTACTAAAAATAGAAAAACTTAGCCCAGCGTTGTGGTGCATGCCTATAGTCCCAACCACCTAGGAGGCTGAGGCAGGAGGACTGCTTTGAGCCAAGGAGTTTGAAGTTGTTATGAGCTAGGCTGACGCCACTTCACTCTAACCACTCTGGAAAGAGAAGACACTTTCTCAAAACAAACAAACAAAAAATAATAATGAAAAAATTAGCATAAATCATATAAGCAGTGTATTATAGGTATTGCCACTAATTTAGTGTCTGACCCTAGCCACATCTTGAATTTCTAATCTGTACATGGGATATCACTACCTCACAGCTTCACAAAGATTTAAGGATCCATGATAACATATTAAAGATCAGGGCAGTTTTTTTTCTTTCTTTTTCTTTTCTTTTTTTTAGCAGTTCTTAATGTTTTTGTTCTAGTCACTTGAGATATGTGTTGTAAATAATTTGTTGATTCTATCAGAACACCAAATTTCGTAAAAAAAAAAAAAATAGAAAGAAAGAAAGAAAGGAAGAAAAAATAAAAGAAGGAAAAGAAAAGAAGAAAAAGAATGTACAAATCTTTCACATAAGCAAAAATCTGCTGTTCATATATCTCTGCCAGGCTAGTTTAAATATGTCCTAAGTGTTCTCACATTCTTTCAATTCATAAAGGGAGCTATTGGTATACCTGGATTAATAAATTTCTTCTGATTCATAAGAGATTCAGCACTATTGGGGAAGTTAAATGACTTAAAGGCAGCTGATAAAAGGTGGAACCGGTATTCAAATCTTTCCAGTAAAACCAGTAAAATTATGACCCTGGAAAACTAAGACACTGTTCTAAAATCATCTTATTTTTCAAAACATGATAGAGAAGGAAAATCCTACTAGAAGGATGCAAAATAGTGAACAGATCTGCAAATTTAACCAGCTGTTTATAAACCAGAAGAGAAAACACCAGACAACCCTGTAGCCCAAGGAAGAATGAAAAAACTGCTCCTAATTAATCTTCCCATTCACTACTGAGGCAGATGCTTCAGAGGCAGTGGGGAACTTCAAGAGCAGAACAAAAGATCATAAAGGAGGCCAAGATAGGCAGTCTAGACTTTACTGGCCCCTGATTAATGTATATACAGTAGAATCTCCACAGTTGATCACCTCCTTAAGTTGACCTAATTTTTATAGACTAGACATGTACTACATGTACATTATCAGTATAGTAGGCCTAGTTCCTTGTGTTGAACACCTCTGTATGCTGACCAATTTGTCACAGTCTCGCAAGTGGTCAACTTACAAAGTCTCTACCATATTTTAATCAATGTGTTCCAAAAGATAAATGGCAAATTTGTAAAGTCCTAAAGGCATCTAGAGGTTCTATAGTCACTGGAAGGGTATGTGGAGTCTCCACTTTTATTATAACTATTAAAAATGGTCATAGTGGAATAAGTGCCAGAGGCAGAGGAGAGGTTTCCACAAAGATTAAGAAGTTTAAGCTTTAGGATCTCTCATTTCAAAGAGATCTCAAAGATGCCCTATCAAATTCTTATTCACTCTATTCTATTTCATTCTATTGTAAATGACATAGAAATTGTGTTTACATGATTATGTGCGGCATATCTATGCATACCTATGTGTATATACGCATAAGTATACGTAATAGTCTTTTTATATAAAATTACAAGTTGAATTGATCAGGGAATCTCTCAATTGTTAGAGAGACTTCAAGTATTTTTGGATATACATATACTATGCCAATTTAATAAAAAGGAGATTTCATACCTTGAAAAAACTGTTCTCACTTATTATATATTATACTTACATAATAATTCTGTGCAACTGTTCTATTTTTTGTTGCTTAGAAAATGCTTTTTTTTTTTTTTTGGCTGGGGGCTGGGTTTGAACCCACCACTTCCAATATACAGGGCCGATGCCCTACCCCTTTGATCCACAGGTGCCGCCCCGAAAATACTTTTAAAATTAACTCATTTATCTCTTTGGTCTATATTAGAAATAGCTATTTCAGGAAGTAGAGAGCTAGTTTTCAACATATGCCAAATACTGGGGTGCCAAAAAAGAAACATATACACATTTAAAATGATGTTATCTATCTATAACTCTTGGATGTTGAATTGAATTATGGTAGCGATATGTAGTATTACATTTGGTCAAACAATGGCATCAATCAAATGAATGCTTGTGTCACCAGGCAACAAAGTGAAAGAAAACGGTGGAAGCAGAGATGTCTTCCAGGAGCTCAAGACCATTTTGAAATCATATTTGGAATTTGAAAATGTTATGGAAGTGCAACAACAATGGAGGAGTGAGAATGCAACAGAACCTCCCAAACACCCAACAACTGCAGGCATCCATGGTAAGTTTGAGACACATAGTAGTATGTGTGATGTGCACAAGGGAAGATCTCCGAGGCCTTGCACAGCACCAAGTCCTGCTTCTTCTGCTATGGTGTCCAAATGGTTTACACACTCACCACAGAAGATTACCCAACAGTGTGCATGTGAGACAGGAGTTAGCAGAAGCAGCATACAACACATTCTTAAAAGAGCAAAATGGAAAGTTTTCACTCCAGGATTATTATATTCACCAAGTTGTGAAAGTTTACCTCGGTGGAAATTTGCCAGGACAATGGATAGAACAAAGAGTTGAGTGCCACTGAGTTTCTCCATGTTCTCCTGACTTCACATCCCTTGACTGCTATCTATGGGGATCTTAAAGGATGTGGTGTAGTGTAGACAACCAGCTACTGGAGGTACTTCCAGAAGAAATTGAAATGGCATACACAGTTATACAAGCACTTTGGCTAATATTGCTCAAGCAATGTTCACTGTAATCAGAAGTGTCTGGACACTGATGGTGACCACTTTGAGCACCTCTTAGAATTGTGAAAGTCAAATTTAACTTGTATTCATTTTTCATTGTTGTTATATATTGAGTATTACAATTTTAATAGTTTTTCCTTTCTTAAAATATGTATACTTTTTTTGGCACCCTCTGTGTATGTTCTTCAATTGCATCCATATCACAGTAATATCATTATCCCTATTTTACAAATGTACAATAAGGGCTTTGGAAGGTTAAATATTCACTCAAAGTTACTTCACTATTAAAGGGCAAAGATGAAATTCAAACTCAATTCTGACTCCAAAGTCCACTCTTATTTTTTTTTACTAAAATACACCATCTTCTACATTGGGCCAGGCACGGTGGCTCAAGCCTATAATCTAGCACTCTGGAAAACAGGAGGATCTTTTGAGCTCAAAAGTTGGAGACCAGCCTGAGCAAGAGAGAGACTAAATGTAGAAAAATTAGCTAAGCTGTTGTGGTAGGCATCTGTAGTCCTAGCTACTCAGGAGGCTGAGGTAGAAGGATAGCCCACAGCCTAGAGTTTGAGGTTTCTGTGAACTAGGCTGAAGCCCCAGCACTCTAGTCTGGGACAATAGAGTAATACTGTCAAAAAAAAATCTATCTTCCTCTCAATCATGAGTTAGTAAACTTAAGTTCCACTGGGCAAATCTGACCTACTGCCAATTTTGTGCAGTCCAGGGAACTAAGAATGGTTTTTACATTTAAATAGGTTTACAAAATAAGCAAAAAAACCCTAATATTTTGACACATCAATGATATGGAATTCAAATTTCAGTGTCCATAACTAAGGTTTTATCAAAACAGACCCACTTACTTGTTTATATATTTGTTTATATATTTTCTATGACTTCTTTTTTCTTTTTTTTTTTTTAATTTCAGGTTAATGTGAGCATACAAACAACAACTAGGTTACAATGTTTGCATTTGTTAGTTAAAGTCTCCCTTGAAGTTTCATCCCGGACCCTACAGGTGTGCCATGTACCCTTACGTTGTGCCCACTGAGTGGGAGCACACCAATTCTTTCTAGGACTTCTTTGTACTACAATAGCAAAGCTGAATAGCTGTTACAGAGACTAGCCTACAAGCCTGGCTTTTTTTACAAAGTCTGCTAACTCCTACTCTAAAACCCCTATAATAATAAAGGTTAGCTAAAAGTATAATCTCCCCCAATGAAATACAACACAAGACCCTCAAATAAATAAAACTTAAAAAAAAGTCCTATATTTGAAATATTGAACTAAGATTTCTAAATAGAATAGCAAATTTTACCAATAAATTGTCTATAGAAATTTTCAAATATACACTTACTATAAGAACTTCTTGATGTTCTCAGCTTTCAATTCATTCAAAAATGCCTTCTTCATGCCATGCTGTGGAACTATGTGAGTAGTTTCCTTGGAGGGTTTTATAAACCACCCTGAAAAATACATCCAAAAATAGGAATGAGATATGAGCTCATAGATAAGACTTATTTTTCTTTATTGTTGTATGCATCATATGTAAAACACTAATTGTCAATTACCTGTAGTTTTAGGTGAGATTTTCTAAAGTTTAATTTTTCTTGCCTACTTCTACTGAAAAAAGATCATGCAAACAGATTTTTAAATTATAAACCAATTCAAATATATTTTTCTTACCTACTTTCAATGACAGGTCAACATTACTATTAATTCTAAGAAATGTTTTATAAGAAAGTCAGCACTAAATTTAAATATGATGTTAATGTTTCTGCTAATGAGGATACACAAAATCTTTTGAAAATGAAGGCAACGAAGAGATCCACCTCCTTTTTGGATACAGCTTCTATCTTCAGTGACTGCTCCTCTAAGCCTAGAGTAAGCATTTAATATCCTTTTATATTGAACTAATTATGAATGTACTTCAAGTACATAAGTTATTTCAGAGTATTGATACAAACATTGGCCTCTAATCTGCTCTGGTTCTTAAACTTGTATAAAATGCACTGAGATTTTGTGTTTTCAGTTGACATCTCTGCCAGACATCCAGGGCATACATGAGGCCACAGGCAGTAGCTAGCCACATGATGTGGCGCCATTAGCTCCTGCAGTTGGCTTTTAATCTGAGGTGGACAAGGTTCAACACTCCAGGGTTTATTTGGGAAAAATTATAGGATCGAGGAACGAAATTGTTATAAAATCAATGTAACAGCCAGCTTTCATGGAGCTTTTCAATGATCAATCACATATATACACATATATCAATGTGAATATTAAAATGCATAATTGGATGCCAAGAGATTTACAATTCTACCAGTACATAAAACAAAAGAACTTGGATTATTGGGGCGCCTGTAGTTCAGTGGTTAGGGGACTGGCCACATGCACTGGGGCTGTTGGGTTCATACCTGGCTTGGTTCTGCTAAACAAAAAAAAATTAAAATAACTGGGTATTGTGGCAGGCACCTGTAGTCCCAGCTACTAGGGAGGCTGAGGCAAGAGAATTGCTTGAGCCCAAGAATTTGAGGTTGCTGTGAGCCTTGACGCCACAATCTATCAAGGGCAACATAGCGAGACTCTGTCCCAAAAAAACCCCCAAAAACCTTGGATTAGAGTGTAAAGTGTGGAGTAACACAATGAAGATGAGATGCCTGAAGTGAGATTTGAAAAATGAACACAATGATGAGGGTGGAAGCCTGCTGGGGTGGGGGGGGGGAGCAGGGAATCCTAAGAGAGAAAAAAGTTTAATAAAGAACCTATTCTGTGTCAGCCACTGAGTAGTGAAGCAACACTAGGAAAAATAAAAATGTCTTTAAGAAATGCAAAAGATGGGCAGAGCCTTTGGCTCAAAAGTGTCAGGCGCTGGCCCCATATGCCAGAGGTGGCGGGTTCAAACCCAGCCCTGGCCAAAAAAAAAAAGAAAAAAAGAAATGCATAAGATTTTAACCCTCAAACGACCTTACCAAATCTAATTGCCATTTTTGGAGTTGAGGAAGGAAATGGAAATTCAATTTGAAATGTGTCCTTGTTGTGCACTTACTCATTTAAACTCCACAATGGGGAGGCTCAGGCCTGTAACCCTAGCTCTCTGGGAGGCTGAGGCCAGAGGATCCCTTGAGCTCAAGAGTTTGGTTTTTTTGTTTGTTTTTTGCAGTTTTTGGCCAGCGCTGGGTTTGAACCCACCACCTCTGGCATATGGGGCCTGCACCCTACTCCTTTGAACCACAAGCACCGTTCAAGCTCAAGAATTTGATACCAGCCCGAGCAAGAGCAAGCCCCATTCTCTACTGAAACCAGCAAAATTAGCTAGACATTAAGGCAGGAGTCTGTCGTCCCAGCAACCTGGGAGGCTAAGGCAGGAGGATCACTTGAGCCCAACAGTGTGAGGCTGCTATGAGATAGGCTGACACCATGGCACCCTACACTGAGACTGTCTCAAAAAATAAAAATAGAAGATAAGCCCCACAACAACCCTATGTGGTTACTAACAGCTACATGTTAGTTATGAGACACATTAGTCAGTTAGAGACACAAAGATCTTTGACGGATCCCAGGGTCGCACAAAACTAGTAGAAGAGACTGAATAAACACAGCCGGTACAGGCCTTACTCCTTGAAGTCCCAGAAAAGGGTCCTACAATTCTTAGCAGGGCTGGAATATTCTAGTGAACCTTAAAGCTAGTCTTGTTCGTTAAAGTTCAATTAGTGGCATCTCCTCACCCAAAAGAAAAAATGCACCCCAAGTCCCAGTACTGTGCCAAGAGGTTTACATCTTATTTCATTTACCATTGCCAATAAGTTGCAGGTAATATTATCTTGATCATAAAGACAGGGAAACTAAGGCGGAGGGAGGTTCAAATAACTTGCTCAAGGCCACTAAATAGTGACAAAGTCAGAATAAGAATTTAAGAGTCTCTACTGAGAGACTTAGGGAGGGGATCACTTGAGCCCAAAAGCTTAAGGTTACTGTGAGCTAGGACGACAGGGCACTCTACCCAGGGGCAACAGAGTGACAATATGTCTTAAAAAGAAAAAATTAAGAGTCTGAGCTTGCCCCTTTTGCCTGCACCAACCAGAGGGTTTTCTCGGATGTTGCTTTAAGTGGCTCAAAAGACCTGCTGTTAAAGATTTCTACGGAGCGCTGACAATAATTCACCCATTTCCCAAATGTGCCTCTGTTACTTCCAAAGAGGAAAGAACGAGAAGAGAAATCAACTCCTTCTGCACCAATGTCCTAAATTCGACCATGAACTGGAAGCAGCCCCAGGTAGACGATTTGATGAAACCCCACGGGAGTAAGAGCCGCTTCCCGCAAAGCTCTCGGGTGACTGTCAGCAGCCCCAGCGATCTACTGCTGGTCCGGCCACGCGCTGTGTGAGAGCAGCTGGTCAAGAACTCGACCCCGCGCGGTCCCCAGCAGCCCTCCTCCCCAAACCGCCCCCACCCAAACTGGCGCCCTGGGAGAGAGCAGCAGCACCCCACCCGGCAGCCGACCGACAGCCGGGGAGGCTCCGAGGGGGTCTTAGCTGACCGAGCGCGCCCCTACCTGCGAGGAAGCCGAGGGTAAAGAGGCCGACAGCCAGCACTAGCGCCCCAGCGATGGGCCAGCGCGGGCGGCGCCCGGCCACCACCGCAGAGTCGGAGTCGTTCAGGAGATTCCACATCTCGGGCGCAAATCAAGCAGGGCCTCCCGGGACCTGACCTTGTGCTGCGGTGCCCCCGCGAGCGCCCTGGACCCGTAGCCCCGGAGCGCGTGAAGTCTCTCGCCACCAGCGCCGGGCTAACCAGTTATCAGCGGCTGGAATTCGCCCCCGGCCGCGGCGTCCAGTCTCTCCCCGGTCAGCGTTTGCAGCTAAACCAATCCGAGCCAGCAGGAGGTTCCGTCTGACTCTGGGGGAAGAAGGAAATCTGGCCCTCTTTGAGAGGCTCCAAAGAAAAAGTTTCTCTTGAAAATTTCCAGGTCTTATTGAGAGAGAGAAAGAGAGGGAGAGAGGGAGGGAGGGAGAGAGGGAGGGAGGGAGGGAAAGAGGGAGAGAGGGAGGGGAGGGTGAAAGACACTTCTCCCTCTTCTGTAATTCTCAACAACTTTTTTTCAGCTCTGAAATCCTGTAAAATACAACAAGCAAAATATGGTGTAGTGGTTTGGATAATCAGAGAGGTTGGGCATTAATATATATCCCCACCGTGCTCTTTCTCTTAATGAATACCATTGTTATTAATAAACATTTAGGGTATTATCCTCCATTTACGTGACAAAACCTTTTTTTTTTTTTTAAGAAATGAAACTGGAATTTGTAGAAGGCAGAGACTTCATTTTGATATCTCAGATGTGTTTGGACACTGTCTTACATAAAATAGATAAGAAATCAGTCTTTGTTGAATTAGCCAGAAGAATCAATCATGCATGATTCTATCCTGGTTATAAATTCTTAATAGTGATATCTAAAAGGTGAGAATAGTTATATGCTATATAAAATCAATCGTGTTCTTACACTCCACTTCAGAGACCATCATTGCATTTAACAGCGCTGTAAGTCACAGGTAGGATTTGAGCCAGTGGAGATGAGAAGAAACATATTGGCTGAGACCAGCAGGGTAGACAAATACTAAAAATCCAGTGTATATTCAAAGAATAGTAAATACTTTGCTTTGAGAAAGGAAAAGTACGGATGAGAGTGGAAAGAGATGGGCTAGACTGTAGTCTTAGGTATTTTCATGAAAATTAATGTCTAAGGTGTATCAAGACAACTCCTAAATGATCAAAGCCAGGAAAGGAGAAAGTTTCTTAATCCCTTTCTAACAAAAGCCTAAATTTACATCTTTCCTAATGGTTCTATTGTCATATCTAACTAGGAATAGCAAAATAATAGTGGCTAATATTTACTGAGCATTTCTTGTAAGGGATGGACTTTATATGTATTGTCACATTTAGCCATCATTGGAACACTTTGAGGCTTGTACTATTACTTTTCTTATTTACACACAAAACAACTGAAATTTAAGAAGATTAAAGGAATCATTGAAAGTCACAAAACTATGACTTACTACAATGTCTTTCTTACTCCATCCACTCTACAGCCTCCACTGAACACAAAGTCCGTTCAGAATTTGCTTGTAGAATTAGAAGAAGCATTAGCTTTAGATTAAGAAGACTCTAACATTTTGGAGCTAGTCCTATCTAGGCTGGGTACCCTCAGGAGCCAAGCATTAAATTTACCTGAATTATTTCCTCATTTGTCAAATGCGGCATCACTCAATAAAATTATCTAGTGCAGGTGATTAATGTATTTGTTTCAAAGGTTAGATGTGACCCTAAAAGTGAGGCAAATTTCAGTTAATTATAAGAAATGATTTTTGATCATTAGAATTAATTCCATTAATAATTGAATTAATAAAAATACTGTAAAGAGGATGCATTTGAAGAATTCTGAGAAGGAATGAACATCTGTCAGGTATTATAAGCCTTGTGGAGCTTAGAGTGTAGTGGAGAAAAAGTAATAACATATAATGTAATAATCTATATGATAAGCACTCTCTAAATGATAGATATCATACTATGTGCTTTATGTGCATTATTTAATTTAATTCTCATAACATCCTCGAAGAATTTAATCTCCCTTACAGGCGATTATGCAAGCCACACTAGATGTTTCTATTGTCACATTTATTATTGCTTACCTTTTACAGATAAGAGAACTAAGGTTTAGAGAAATTGACTTTCTCAAGAAAACAATTGACAATTATTTGTTTCCCAAATCCTTGTGATAAACATTAGGCCGAATTATACTTCCTTTTTTAACTATTGGGGAAAAATTGAAGGTAATGTTTCACATCAGGGATTCGTAGAAGCAAACAAACTAAAGTAGTATATTCATCAATAAAGTCTATTCTTGAAAAAAATTAAAGTAATTTTAGTTTCTCTTATCTCTAACCCTTAACTTAGAAAAATATTTTAACTCAGTTGAGAAAAAACCCACACTTTAACATTCCCTGGCTGCTTCTTAATCTTTAAGCACAACAGCATTCCTGAATTTTGAACTATACACTAAATAGCCTACCTCTGAAAGATAAGAATTCTAACCAACTTCTCCAAGTAATCTGATTTTTTTAAATTTTGATCTTGTTAAATTGGAGAAGAGTTACATAAGCATTTCTATTCTTTGAACTCTTTGTGTTGTACATTTAAAATCTTTGTTTTATTGTATATAAATTATAAATCAAAAGAATTGATTGAGACAGAAAGATATAGGCATAGATGAATGAGAATGTTCCTTAATCATCTAAATCTTGTTGTTTTAAAGTAATTGATTCTCATTCTCCTTATGTTAACTCATCCTGAATGGGAAAATCTTTGCAAACAAGATTCTTTGCTTTGGAATTTTGAGAAATAGAAAACTTAAAAATATTCTTTCCAACTTAACAATGGAATGTGGTAACTGTAAAATAATATATTTTAATGAATAACATGTTTTAATGTTTAAGTAAAATGTATATTTTCCTCTATTAATTTTTATTACTGAAATAAAACATACTTATTATTTTTTAAATGTGGGAATAAATATAGGAAGAAGCTCAAGTACTATTTTACACCTCTCTGTCCTTTCCTGTAATGTAGCACCCTCCAGAGCTAAATACCATAAATATTTTGATATTAATCATTCCAGACATTTTTCTATGAATATAGGCAATACTTTTTTAAATACAAAATGAAATCATGCTATGGCTATATTTGTGTTTATTTTAAGAAAACTTTTAATTAATATATATATAAAGTACATAAATTTGTAATTGTACAGTTTAATGAATTTTTACAAAATGAACACAGTATTTATTTAGCATCCAGATCAAGAAACAGCATCACCAGAACTCCAAAAACCATCTGTGTGTCCCTTTTACCATCACTACCCTTCATGCTGAAGGATACACCATTTTCCTATTCTAAACTCCAACACCAACATTTACTTTTGCCTGTTTTTCATATTTCTGTAAGTGGTATCATACAGGGTATATACTTCTTTGTTTGGCTTCTTTCCCTCAGAGTGCTAGGACTATAGGCATCAGCATCTGGCCTAACTTTGTTTATTGCCTATTTATACTCCTTTTATTTTTTGCTAACCAACTGCTTTATCCCATTTTCTATTCAGGATTCTATTGTCTCGTATTTCTATTTGGCCTTTTTTCTTTGCAGAAGTTTTTGTATATTTTTATGTCTATAATTTTGTAACTTGTTTTATTCAATAACCCAGCCTTTACATCAATACACACAAGATATACCTTGTCATTTTCAGTCACTTTTTAATATTTTAAAGAATAGACATAAGAAATTGAGTACAGTCAAACCTCCATAGTTGATCACCTTCATACACTGACCACCTCCTTACTTTGCCCTAATTTTGAAAGACCTGACATGCACCATATGTACGTATCATCAGTGCAGTAGGCCTACTTCCTTATGTCGACCCCCTCCATATATTGACCAGTTTGTTATAGTCCTTTGTGTGGTCAACTTACAGAGGTTCCATTGTATTTCATTTTTACTTATATCAAAACTTTCTGCATAAATTTAATTTCCACAAAAATTCAGTAGATGATTCCTGACTTATGATCGTTTGATTTAGGATTTTTTGACTTTACAATCACACAGAAGTGATGCACATTCTTTTTTCAATATAATATTTTTAAATTACATGAGATGATCAACACTCTATTGTGAATTATGCCTTGTATTAGATGATTTTGCACAGCTGTAAGTTAACATAAACGTTCTGAACACATTTAAAGTAGGCTAAGCTGAGCTGAGATGTTCAACAAATTAGGTGTGTGACATACATACTTGTTTTAATCCGTCTCAGTTATTCACTTATGCAACTTTAGGCAAATTTTCCATTTTACCTCTTTAATAATCTCTGCTACTTTTCAGAAAAAGTTCTTCTCAATGATCTATGGCTTGGCCAAAGGCAGTTGTCAGTTCTCTTTCAGTCTCATTTTGTCTGTCTGTGGAAAAACTAAACCTTGTAGCATAGTATTGCTATGAGAATTCCTGAGGCCCACATCCATTCTTACTAAGTACACATGACAGAAGTGTAGATTCCTATCAAAACTGGAGGTACTGGTGGAACATGGTGGCTCATGCCTATAATCCTAACACTCTGGAAGGCCACGGTGGGGGGTGGAGTGCTTGAGCTCACAAATTTTAGACCAGCCTCAGCAAGAGCAAGACCCTATCTTTACTAAAAATATGTCTCTACTAAAAATGGAAAAACTAGCTGGGCTGAGTGTTGTAGGAGGGGGGCACCTATAGTCCCAGCTACTTGAGAGGCTGAGGTAAGAGGATTACTTGGTCCCAGGAGTTTGAGGCTGCTATGAGCTGTTCTGCCACAGCACTCTAGCCTGGGGCAACAGAGTGAGACTCTGTCTAAACAAACAAAGGAACAAAAATGATTGGAGGTATTTAGACCTCTATTGTAGGAAGATATTTTAAATAACATTAAGATCAAAGAAAATCAAATCTAATGATATAACCACTTGGGTGGGTTTTCTGAGTTCTATGAAAAGAATTAAGGAAAATTCAAACTCAAGGATGTAACCTACATGGGCTATGAGATGTGTAAGATCATTTATTGGTTATGTTGATGTCAATTATTGATACAGTGACCTACACATAGGACTCAGTATATCCTATCATAGTTGCAGATGTCAGTGTCCTTGTTTGTATCTTACTTCAGTCAATATGCAAATTCCAACCGCCTAAGACAGTATTCTCAAAGACTGTGACAATACTGTTATTTTCTTTGTACTTTTATAATATTTAAATTTAAACATAAAGGAAGGCACAGTGGCTCACACTCTGGGAGGCCAAGTCTTGTGGATTGCTTGAGCTCAGGAGTTCTAGACCAGCCTGAGCAAGATCCCCTCTCTACTGAAAAAATAGAAAAATTAGCTGAGTGTCATGCCAAGCACCTGTAGTCCCAGCTATTTGGAAGGCTAAGGCAAGAGAATCGCTTGAGCCCAAGAGGGAAAGAGTTTAAAGTTGCTGTGAGCTACGATGACACCATAGTACTTACCAGGATGATAGTGTGAGACTCTGTCTCAAAAAAAAAAAAAAAAAAGAAAAGTAAACATAGAAATGATAGGTGATTTAACCCATTAATTATAAAAAATTTAAGCATATTTAGTTTTTCAAATATGTGCTTTTAAAAGAATTCAAGGCTTACTATTATTATTATTGAATAAACCTTGATTGAAATGTAAGCTATATGATTAAGTAATTGAGCTCACTTTTTGGGTTTTCTATTGAAAATGCTTTATTTATATGCACTATTACTGGAATATGTAAAATAAATTAAGGTTCCTCATGATATAAATTAAATTCATTGGACTTGTATGAATAAATTTTAAATATTTATAAAGTTTTGTTAGACCCCCAAAGTTCCTAGAAAGTTAATAGGATACATTAAATTTATTGATGCTGTTTAAAACATTCTACAGTATCTAATTCAGCATATAAAATAAGACAAAAATTATAAAAGTTCTCATAATTTATTAACATTTATCAGATTTATTAATAAAATAAGATGTATATGCTAAACATAAATAAGCTAAGGAAGAGCAGGTTTTTAGAAACCTAATTTAGAAAAAAGTAAAAAAACCTAATTTTATCTTCACTAACTCAAATATTGATTATAAAGGCCAAAGTAAAACTCTGAATAGTTTTCTATATGAACTTGCCCTCAAGGATATGAAAAAAGATCACAGCACAAACACTCCTAACAGTTTAACAAAGTTAATTGCTAATTCTCTCATTAACATTTCCTCTTTTAGACTATAAGACACCATTCACTGAAACTGACTAATCCCTTCTTCTGTGCCAGTTCCTTCTCCTTTACCAGACATTACTTGTTGGACTGTCCCAAGACTTTTTCTTTATTACTGTTTTTTTTTATTCTATCTCTTGAAGTGATTCAAACTCTAAATATCACCTATGCGCTGACAGAAACTGGCTAGTAGTTCACTAAACACATTTCCTTGTTGTCCTGTGCCCACAGCTGGACTTCATGTTTCAGTTCCCCTTGAAGGTAAGTGTGCCCACATTATTGCGTAAAAGTTAAGAAAATATGAGAGGAAGTCATGTATGCCACTTCGAAGTTTAGCTCCCTCCAAAACTGCTAAAGAATTTTTCCTTCCTTTCTTTACCCCATTCATTTGTCTAAATAACAGAGGATCTAGCAAAAGTTTCAGAGACCCTAGGGGATGACATGGCCACAGTTAAAAGGAACTTAATTGCTAGCAGCAATCAATAACCCCATGTGGACTTCATAGAAGTAAAAAAGAACCATTTTTTTTTAACTCAATGGATTGATTTCTTACAGAAGCTAGTGTCACTAAGTACTTCTTATCTTGATGGAAACCTGCATTTTTTTCATGTTTGTTGTCAGTACAGATTTGAGATTCAGAATTAAATATATAATTGCTTAATTGAAGTCTCCACTCAGAAGTCTATTAGATGACTTTACACTATCAAAGAGAAGTTGGTCTACTATTGGCTGCTCAACAAATATACTCTTCACCTCCCTAATACCAACCCCACTTTTAAGACTTCCCTGCTTGTCCTTTTTGAGTAAATGACTCCACTCTCCACTGTGATGCAGGCTAAAAACTAGTCATTCTTGACTTTGTGCTTTACCCATACCTACTATCACTATGGTAATCCTACATAAACCAAACAAACAAAAACAAATCATATCATCTTCTGCTTGAAAACCATTGTCTTTACTCTTTTTTCCCTCTAAGTTTAAACTCTTCATCAAGATGTATAAGTCTTCCAGAATTTTATACAAACCTATTCCCATGATGGTTATCTACTTTGAAATCCTCTTGCCTTTGGGCAGTTAATTGGATGAAAAATAAACATCTGATTCAGTTTGAGAGAATCTTTTTGCTTGGTGAGGAACTGAGTTTAAAGTGGCCTAAAGTGTTATGTGTGTGATTAGTCAGTTTCTGCCTAACACATGGGAAAGCAAAGAAAAAGGATAAGTTCCATAAAAGGGTAGAGACAGCTTTAGAAATGGAGGACTCCCTTAATTCATAACCTCCAAGATCTCGTTTTTAGTTTCTTGACATCCGTTGTCATTCTTACTCATGGGTTCTGTCTATGAGATGTTCCTGTGTCCTTATAATAACCCGACTTCTCTTAATTCTTTTTGCTTAAACTAATGGAGTAGATTTCTTTTATTTGTACAGTAGGATCCTGGATAATTAAGCTCTCACTCATTTAGCACTGCTGCCCCACTTCCTGCCCTCATCATCTATCACAAAAAGCAGGTATATTGAACTTCAAATGGTTTCTGAAACATTTATGGCTATTTTGTGGTGTTAGGCTGTCTCATTTGTTTGTAATGCTCATTGCTACCAAACTTTATGTAAATGTTCTAGCCATGTACCAAGGCTCATCTCAAGTACCATCTCTTCACTGACCTCATCTCAGACTTCTACAGGAAGATGCTTTTCCTCCATCCTCTGGGCAGCCATAGTACTCTATCTACACATCTTTAACAGTGTGAAGGACATGCCATTATTACTGAGAGCTTTACTTCCTCTGTAGACTGATTCAGGGCAGGAATAATGCCTAATTAATTCTGAATGCCTCTGGTATATTTCACCATCTGAGACAGAGTGTGTGCAAGTTTGTCAAATGAAGGAATGAATATTGGAAAGAAGAAATTGTGTTAGCTCTACCAATCATTGTTTTAGTGGATGATGTCTACTATAATTGTGTAATTTTTTAAATGATTTTCTTTTTTATTTGGTGTGCTGGCTTGTTTGCTTAGTTTATTCCTCAGCACATTCCTTTGTATACTTTATTTTTTTCTTATTATTAATTGAATATCTATAAGCACAGAGGCAGGCATTGAGTCAAGTGTTTTATATACCTTATCTTATTAACTTCTCATATATAGTCTCAGCAGCCCTATGACTGGATAGCACTTTTCAATATGAACAACTTTAGACATCTATCCAAGCAGAGCAGATACCTTCATAAACCGTCACCCAGACTCAATAATTAATTTGTACCTTTATCCTAATTTTGGAGGTAATGAATTTGTAGCTTAGATGAAAGAGTAGAGCTAGGGTTCAAAAGCTGCTCTGTCCTTAATTCCTTCCCCCATGGAATATTGAGGGTCTCCTGTGCATCAGAAACTATGACAGTTGCAGCAGATACGGTAGGAAACAAGGTCCTTTCCTCGCAAAGACTGCAGGCTATTGGGGGAGATAGTCATACAAGAAATAATCATGCAAATAAATATATGATTACATTTTAAAAGAAATGCTAAGAAGAAAATACTGGATGCAGTGAGAGATTAGACTGGGGATAGGGAAGGATCAAAGGAGAAAGATTTCCCTTAGAAAATAAAACATTGCGGCAAGGGAAGTGGCTGTCGCCAAAGTAGGAGTCTCGGCAGCTGTGGTGCCCAGGAACTTCTGGGATCCTCCTTGCGGTCAACCAGTCCCCATGCCAGGCTGTCAGAGGAGACCTCCACGCAGGCTGAACCTTCGAACGGAGAGTATATGTCTGGCTTATACCAGCAGCACCCCACAAAAATCCTGGTGATAATACAATGATATAAAGGTGAGAAGCAGCATCGTTTCCGGAATAAAACCAAGTTTCTCGTACCCGATCATGTTAACATGAGTGAACTTATCAAGGTCATTAGAAGGTACTTGCAGCAAAGCGCTAACCAAGTCTTCTTCCTGTTGGTGAATGGACCCAGCACGGTCTCCATGGTCTCCACACCCATCTTGGAGGTGTATGGAGCCAGAAAGATGAGGACAGGTCCCTGCACATGGTTCCCGCCTCCCTGGAAATGTTCGGAATGAGACTGGCAGTGTGAGACCAGAAAAATAAATCGATGCTAGAACTTTTTATAAACTTACCAAGGAAAAAAGGGAATGTTACCAACTGAAATTGATCAGTTCACCTAATCACAGATTATCAAAACAGTGTCATCACCTCCTAGAATTTTAGGATGTTGCTTTTGTATTTGAAACAGAAAAACTGAGCTCCAAATAAGCACATTTAGTTTCAGAAAACTATGTCACTTAAACATAGTCTTCTTTTCAAATCTTTGAAGTTTAAAAATAAAATACTTTGCATTCTAAAAAAAGTAATAATAAGAAAAAGAAAACACTGCTTTATCAGAGGGCCAGGTTGAAAATGAGAAAAATAGCATTTGAAGTAGAAGTTGCTAAATGCAATAATAGCTATGTTTCAGGAAAGAGCTTGGTATGTTGGAGGAACTGAACTTAGGAGGGAGCATCAGAATGCAAGTTAGACAGACTGCTCATTTCCTTTTTGCTTGTTTTTTCTTTATACAGACCTTTTTTCCTACCTGCATTTTCTCCTTTACTGACTGCCAACTTCCCCAAACTCAGAAAAAGCTGCTCATCTATCAGTTTAGTATTGTGGGTTGTACCCCAAGTCCAGTGGGTATTATGAAAGTGTATCTTCCCAAAGGCACCTCAATTACAAGTCATTGAGATGTTTTTGTTGCTGGAGTGTGAGTTTATTAAGTAACTATTTGGTTAGAAAAGATAATTTATGACGTCTTCCACACTTTTCTGATTTCTGTTAGGGTATTCAATGCCCTCCTGCACTAGAATACTTTTTCATTTTCTGTACAAAATGTCTTTTTTATGATTGTGACCATTTTCAATATGAATTATATTTTTGTTAAAGAATCTCCTGAAGAGTTCCTGCCTTCTCTTCTGCCAAGAGCTGAACTAAATTAGAGCTACTAATCAATAACATGCAGGTAAGCTCTTTGTGCCTGTGGGATTACTAGCTAGGGCAGCCTTGTAAGAGAAGTCTCTTTAACTTCAGAAGCAGCAGGAAGATCATACTGTTCAGCAAGACTGGCCTATCCACCTGTGACTCTGACATGATTGTATGAAGCGATACTGACCTCAGCTTTCTTATCCCAACTGTTGATAATTCAGTTCCTTGTTGTTTGCCCTTCCTGGCAAGGAACTGGCTCTATTTTGCCCAAGCTCTTCTCCACCACAGCAGGGCAGTTAAAGGTGGGCAGCGGAGGATGGGTTTCAAGGCATTCTCCAGGAAGACTGAAAAATTAGTCCAACTTGTCAAAATAGAGTTAAATTTAGATTTGAAATCTTTTTCTGTAAATATTTTTGTTCCAATTTCTAAAAATTTCTACTCTTTAAAAAATGTGGCTTTCTTTTTAGTATAAATTAATATAGAAAAGTTCTAGCTTTGTTCTAGCTGAACTTATAGGAAAAGGGATGTTTCCAGATTTAAGGCCTAAATAAATAGGGAGCAACTATTGCTTAAGGGGGCAAGCCAGGAAAGAAGGCCCCTCTTGGAAAGCTCAGTAACAAGAAAGATGATATAAAGTATAGGAGTTTCTCTGCAAAATAACCCTTTGCCCTATGTCCATAAACAAAGAGTTAGTTAAGGATTTCTCAACCATAGCTAATCACAAGGGAACAGATAGAATCTCTAGATAAGGACAAAGTGAGAGTTGCAACACAGTTTCAGACTCCAGAAGAAAAGGGTTCCCTTGTCAGGAATTGTAAAAATCTCCTTTTACAGCTCACCTTCTGCTTAAAGTGCTCAGACCTATGTCTCTTACACTCTTTTTCCTGTTTCTGAGGAAAGTAGTCCAGTTCCATCTATTTCTACCTTATATTATTATTATATCTTTTCAGCTGGATTATTAGAAAGAACTTTGGACTAGGAATCAAGAACTGTGGTTTAATGTGTTTAAAGGAAGTAATACTATAAAGACATATGGTTATTGCTTATTTGCTATGCATTGGTACCAGGCTTAATGTTTTACATGGAAGGCTGAGATAATGCAACATGTACAACAAACTATGAAGGCAGATTTATATGATAAAAATTTAATTTAGTAAAAGGATAAAATGTAAAATGAAGTTATCTGTGGTGATGTGGGATCGTTGGCTTGCTTTCTTTATGCATGGGAGGGTGTTGAGATTTCAGATGAATGCTGCTATCTCCACGTGTCAAGCCAAGTAACTCAATAGAATAGAAATCTGCCATTAGAATTAGTACTAGTACTATTTTGTTGAGTCTGGGCAGTTGTATGTCTTACCTTCAGTAAAAAAAGTATGCATAGCCTAGACATTGCAAGACCAGTTGATTTACTGGCATAGGGAGCTAACATAGGAATATGGTGCCAGATAATGGAGTGAAATGGGAAGCAGGGAAGAGAGAAAGCATAACTTTATTAGGGATGTGAATCCAGGATTCTTAAAAAAGAAAAGTACTTTATTTTTTACCTTCATTCAGTGGAAGAGACTTAGGGTCATAGATGATTCTTTTGCTTCCATTTTCATTATTGACTTTATGCCTAAGTGGAGTATGTCACTAACGGAAAGGCCCCCTGTGGTTCCATGTAAACTGTCTCAATCAGTTACAGAATTGCCCACAGAAAATTAATTTAGATTTATAGGCAAATGGCATAGGGTTTGTGCTATGTCATTTTTCAACAGTTAGCACACCTTCAATTAATTTGCTTAATTTTTGAGTAACTTATTTTGTACTTTCATTTTCTGAGTGGATTCTTGACAGCTAGAATCAGGTAAGGCTGTCCCAGCTCAATACATGGAAGAGTTCTATAACTGAGACAAATTAAATAATAACTTGTCTTTAAAGAAAATGATAAAAGCTGTATACTTTTAAAATACTATCATTTAAACATATTATGGACAACAGATTATCAGTGACAAATGATAAGGTTTTGGCAGAGTCAGGCATTAAACAGCTTTCATTAGAGAAGGTGTTAATAATCAATGTAGATTGTGCTGAATTCATTCAACTTCGGGTCTTGGTCTAGTATAAATATTTAATTCCATTTCAATAATTCCTTAACCACGAGCAGCTATGAAAATGATCTTTATTTTGTCTTGGTTGAATTTCTCTTTTTTGCTGGCTCAGATTTTGCTAGTCTTCTATACATCTTCATATTCTGTTCTTATATCATACCTAGCTAGGTTCAAATGTTTCTTTCTACTGAAAAGAAATTTTATGTATGTATACATGCATACATATATGTATGTACATGAATACATACACATATTTTCCTATTTTCCCTCAGCATCTGTGGGAGATAGGTTCCAGGATCTCAGTGGATATTAAAATCTAAGGATACTAAGTACCTTACATAAAATGACATATTAATATCACTTTTTAGTTTTTTGGCTAAGATCAATCATAGTATTTGTTCCCATAAGTTTAAATTGGCACAGTAGGCCAGGCACGGGGGCTTGTGCCTGTAATCCTAGTGATACCGGAAAAGTGACGCCCCAGCCAGCTCAGCTGAACAGGGCTGGGGGACCAGCAGCTTCTATCTTGGTGGCAGCAGCCAGCAAAAGAACTGACAGGCTGGAGCAAGCAGGGGAGCCTCCAGAGGCTCCAGTAGAGGAGTGCTAGAGGACCTGCTGGCTCTGCCTTGGCAGCAGCTGGCACAGAAACCAGCAGGCTGGAGCCAAAGGGGGAGCTTTCCTCTCCCACCAGAGGCTCCAGTAACAAAGACGACTTGGCCGATCAGGGGAAAACACTAGCGATTCCTCTAGTGCATCCCTGATTGGTCCATTTTCAATCCTGCTTATAGACCAATCAGCTAAGCTCTCAGCTCATTGGACAACTGCCCCTATATAAACCCCTGAGCAGAGACCCTAGGATCAGATCGTCGCAGACCTTCAAGAGGAAGAGAGCAGAAGAACAAGACTTCAGTGAGCTGTTGCAGAACTTCAAGGAAGAAAGAGCGAGAGCTGTAACACTTCTACCGCTGCCACTGATCCTGCTCTACAAAGAGGCTTGGCTCTTTGTAGGAGCTGTAACACTTCTACCGCTGACCCTGCCCTGCAAAGAGGCTTGGTCCTTTGTAGGAGCTGTAACACTTCTGCTGATCCTGCCTTACAAAGAAGCTTGACTCTTTGTAAAAGTTGTTTTCATAAGAGTTGTAACACTCACATCCTGCCCTGCAAGGCAGTTTGGTTCTTTGAGCTGTAAATAAAACGTCACTGTTCATTCTATGGTCCGTCGACTCATTCATCAAATCTTTGAGACCAAGAGCCTGGAAATCTAAAGTCAAAAATCCGGTATCAGACTGACACCAAAGATATGTCCTCACAGGGGTGGTGACTTAGGAAGGGAGCAAAGTGATGACCTGTGAGTTTTCTCATAATGCTGGATGAGACTGGGATGCAGGAAAACCAAACTGAACATTACCATTTGCAGAATCCTCAGTTGATGAGAAAAACTCAAAGTAGAAATTAATGTCACACTCATTTGACCGGGCACTTTACCTAAAGTAACTTAGAGTTCTTTCCTTCCCTCTCTGGAATCCAGCAAATGGTGAGTAAACCAGAGACCCAGGAGTGGGTTTGATGTTCCAGCTGCCTGCCCGAGCGCACCACACTGCAATCCACACACCACCTCTCCTCCTGCAAGGGTTTAGCCACCTCATTACGGGAACAAAGAGGGAGCAGCAGAGAGGAGGACGGCTCCAGCTGTGAATGGAGTCCTTGTGAAAGGACTCGGAGAGGACCAATTTGTATCAACACACTCTATCAAAATTCTCAGGGGCACTCATAAGCCTCTTTCATTGTAATTTTTTCAAGGCTTGATAGTTTTAAGGTCTATTGTGTAATTTTGTAAATTACACAGCAAATTCTATAATAATTTCAAGTAAACAAATGTAGATCTTCTCATGGCGCAGATAACAATGATACCATCAAAGTAAAGCTAAAATAAAGATATAGAAGACTTCATTATGTATTTCACTTAAGAAAGCTGTTAATTCTCTTGCCTTGAACATGTATCCGTGGTTCCTCTCTCTATCTCTCATCCACCATTTAAAAATATTTTATAATTACCACAACTTGGAAGCAACCAAGGTGTCATTCATGAGTGAAGGGGTAAGCTAATGGTGGCAGCTTCATAAATGAAACCGTAATTAGCAATAAGCAGAAACAGGCTAGCAAAGTACAAGGCATGGAGGGCCTTGAACTCATGTCCCTGATGGAAGGCAGGCTGAAAGACCACATGCTGTGTGAGTCCAACAGTATGATATTCTGGAAAAAGCTAAACCATGTAGGCAGTAAAAGAAATGGTGCTTGCAAGGGGTTAGGGGAGAGAGGGAGGAGCAGGTGGAACGCTCAGGGTGGTGCCATGATGTGCACACATGCCCCTGTGTATTTGTCAACGCAGCAGAGCACACAGCACAGACTGAGCGCTAATGTCCAATGAGCATAGTGAGTAATAATGTATCAACTCAGCTCATCAATGCTGGCAAGTGGAGTGCAGTAACACAAGATGTAAATAACGGGGAACTACAGAGGGTGGGAGGGGACTCTCTTTACTTTCTAATTGATTTTTCTATAGACCTAAAGTGGTTCTAAAAAAATGAAGGCCTACTAGTATTTATAGAGCTTATAAAATTGGAGCTGTAAGAGTTGATGGGCAAAGGAAGGAGAAAATTTCCTGAGGCGACTAGATACAGTGAAAACCAAGGCAGATGATGAAATCAAACAAACCCTTGTGAGATGAGCATCAGAACGCCATGACTTTACCCGTAGCAGATTAATTCGGTCTAATATTTCACTATAGCTCAACTGGCTAAGGCACCAGCCACGTACACCTAAGGTGGCGGGTTCGAATCCCCAGCCCAGACCCGCCAAACAACAATGATGGCTGCAACCAAAAAATAGCTGGGCATTGTGGCGGGCGCCTGTAGTCCCAGCTACTTGGGAGGTGGAGGCAAGAGACTCGCTTGAGCCCAGGAGTTGGAGGTTGCTGTGAGCTGTGATGCCACGGCACTTTACCCAGGGGGACAGCTTGAGGCTCTGTATCAAAAAAAAAAAAAAAAGAAATATTCTTGGACACACTCAGTAAGCTTCCACCATGTGTCATATCCCAGCTCAGGCTTACTAGCCATAGGCAACCTCAGCTCTCCTGAGAAGCTGACTAGGGGAAACCCAGGCACCTCTAGACTCACTGAGCCCTGTGCAGAAGAAGGGGGTCCTCACAGCATGCCTAAGAAGCAGACTTGGGGTGCTTGCTGCCCACATCCATCTGCTTTTCATAGTCTGAGGTGCTGAAGATGGTAATGGCTGCCACGCACTATTTGCATATTAAATAAGGTTATGGATTAGAACAATTTGGGGGCCCCAGGTTGTTGGGTATTACTCTCCTCCTAGGAGGGGCTCAGAAGTGAAATTGAGCTATGTTGAGGCAAGTGAAGAGACAAGATAGAGAGATAAGAGGAGTCAGCGTCCCCAACAATGAGATGGACCCAGGGACAAGGGCTTGATTCTCGGAACAGATGGAAACGTGTAACTGGGGCAAAGCCCACCTCCTACTTTGTTAGATGTGCTTCTCAGCTCTGCGAAGGGCACAGGTTTCCATGGAAAACTGAAGTCTGTTTTGCTGAAATTAGTGCAAGAAGATGGCACACAATCTGTATTGCCCGGGCCAGCAGGACAGGGTGTGTGGAAAGCCCAGGGGTTTTACCCCATGCTTCATGACACCAGCAGGGAAGCTGGGCTAAGTCCAGGCCTCCACTATTTGTAGCCATAAGCCTGCAGTGCCGAGCAAAGCAGTGAGGGCAGCAGGGTGGAGCACCTGGCAGCAAGGAGCCCTGGCACAGGCCCTGTGACACATGTCAGGGATCCCCAGGGAGGCCCAGAAACACTTAGGGAGGAATTCCTACATGGAGCTGGAGACTTGTCGTCAGGCTGGAGGGAAGCTAGAGAAATGGAGTGAATGTGGTCTCAGCCATGCCATGGGTGCCAATGGCCTTTTAGGGTCACAGGACCCCAGTCATCCTTCAGTAAGGAAATGTGCGCTTATTAGGACTTGAAACCAGTGGTTTTCAAGTGCTGTATACACTCAGAGTAAGTGTGTGGTTGAGTTATAAGGTGCCAGGACCTTCTGGCAACACCAGGTGAAGACCAAGAGCAACAGAAGGAGCTGGGCATGAGAAAGAAAGGGGAGGAGTGCGGGGCAGGTGGGGTGCATGAGAGTCACAGGTGGGAGGGGAGCCGCAGGTGTCCTCCAGGGCTGGACTTATAGGATCAACTCTCTCCTCATATATCTACCTAAGGGACTTTTGAGAGCTGTCTTCAGTTATCTTTGCAAAGAATTGCTTTCTGTGGCCAGAGAAACTCTGTGGAATAAGTTTTTCTACCACCTGCCAGACAATAGGTATCTGAGCGTGGAAATCCATGCACTGGCAGAAAGTTGGTAGAGACGATCAGAAGCTCATAGCAGACACTCAGTGAGACCTGGGAGTCCTACTGAGTCTGAAAAATTGTAGCAATTTAACAATCCAGGCAACTGTCACTGAAAAGAGAGAGAAGAACATGTTTTAGAACCCCGGCTACTGCCTCAAAATATAAGACAGGATACAACAAAATTGTTACATTGCTATTTTCAAATAGCATGTTTATTGGAAAAATGCTAACCATTAAATAGGTAAATAATAAAAGAAAACGATAAAACAAACAAGCCATTAATTCCTGGCCCAAGTGGATGTTATTTCTCATTGTATGGTCAGTTAGCTGCAGCAACACTCTGTTTACAGATTCGATTTCCAGCAACTTCAATTTTGTGTTGGCAAACAGCTGTGACAAAACCCATCAATTCAAACCTTTGAACCACCTTGCATTGAAAAATTGTACATAAAATGTGAAATGTTTACTTTATCTTTGCTGCTGTGTGTACCGCACACATCATACCCTTCTGCTGGCCCCTGAACCCAAAATAGCCACAGACTCAGCAACCTGGGACAACATTTTATTACATTACACAGTTCCGGAGGTCAGAAGTCTCACATGGGCCTCACCAGGCTAAAACCAAAGTGTTAGCCGGGCTGACCTCCTTCTGAAGGTGCTAGAGAATCTGCTTCCTGCTCATTCTGGTGCTTGGTCAAATTCAGCTCCTGTGCTGGCCCTAAGGTCCCTGTCCCTTCACTAGCTGTCAGAAGACAGCCATTCCCAGCTCTTAGAGGTCACTGCATTTGGGGCACATGGTCCCTGCCTCCATCTTCACAGCCAGCCGTGCTGGGTTGGATCTCTTTGGTGGCCCATGACCGTCCTACTCTGCTTCCCTCTGACGATTCTGCCTCCCCTTCCACTTGTAAAAACCCTCTCAGATAAGTCAGAATGATCTCGCTATTTAAGGTCTGGAACCCCATGCCTCTCTCCATCAGCAAAGGAGCCTACTCACAGGTCCTGGGCACTGGGGTGTGAGCATCTTTTGAGGGACACGTTCCTGCCTGGTGCTCCTTAAAGCAAAGGCTGCACCTGTGTGCATCAGCTATGTTGGAATCGACACACCTGTCCTTCCACAGACTTGGACACAAGCTTATCTTTTTGCTCACTAGAAACCTTGATTCCCAGGATAACAGCAAAGATAAAGCACTGGCCCTGACGGCTCTTTTCCCCTCCAGACACTTGGCAAACTGAGAACTGCTCTGACCCCTCCTCAGTGCCACCTCACTGTTCGAGGGAGGGGGCAGAAAAGTGACAACGTCTCCACTGACTGACAAGTGTGTCTGGGTTTCTATGGAACAAACTTCTGTCTCATGGACACAAGAGACTGAGGAGGCTTTACTGATCCTTGATATTGGATGACTGGGTAATCCGTTCAGCCACCTGTATCTGGTGGATTCAGGAAGATCATGACTCTCCGCTTGGAATCACTGACCACGACTTGTGAAAATCGTCACGGACGTCCCAATAGGAAGGGCCATTTGTATGGTAGAGGAAAGGCATCTGGTTGATGCTTTGGTTTGTAATGTTTTCAGCCTCTCCAAGTGGCTCACCCTCTAATTCAGCTGGCCCTCTGCCCAGTCTTCTGGCTCATCCTAGTGATCTGAGGCCCAGGAATTTGGACTCTGGGCACAGAGGGTGCAGAGGCTCCTCTCAGTGGGCTCCACCCAACATGCTCCTGAGTGGCCCCTGCACTGCCTCAGATGTGCTCCCTCCTCGGATGTGCTCCCTCCTCAGATGTGCTCCCTCCTCAGACGTCCTCCCTCCTCAGACATCCTCCCTCCTCGGATGTGCTCCCTCCTCAGACATCCTCCCTCCTCGGATGTGCTCCCTCCTCAGACATCCTCCCTCCTCAGATGTGCTCCCTCCTCAGACATCCTCCCTCCTCAGACATTCTCCCTCCTCAGATGTGCTCCCTCCTCAGACATCCTCCCTCCTCAGATGTGCTCCCTCCTCAGACATCCTCCCTCCTCAGATATGCTCCCTCCTCAGACATCCTCCCTCCTCAGACATCCTCCTCCCTCGGGTGTGCTCCCTCCTCAGACATCCTCCTCCCTGAGGTGTGCTCCCTCCTGAGTCATGGTCCCTGCTCAGTACTGCTCCTCAGCTGTGCTCCTCCTTGTCATTCTCATCTTGCACTTTCTACAGCTGAAATATATTTCAACATACTGAATTAATTGAATTAGAAATTATTTTCCATGACTAACTTGAAATCAGATCAATAGGATTATCCTAGCTCTCTCTTAAAGATCAAACAAAACTAAATTGCCTTTTTGTTCAATGGTGAGAAAACTCTGTGTGTGTTTATGTGTGTGTGCGTGTGTGTGTGCGTGTGCATGTGTCTGTAGAACTCTGAAGTGAAGAAAGGCTCTCTAAACTTATAATATGTCCCACCTCAGAGTGATCACACACTTTGTGACAATGTTATGCAAGTGGCCTGCGGTCACATTTGAAGACACTCCTCCCCAGGGTGTGTGCAGCCGGGACATCTCCTGGGCCACAGCAGGCAGCAGTTTAATGTGCGAAATTGAGCTGAAACTTTCTTTTCGGGGGGTTTGTTCTTAAGTTAGGATATAAAGCCCTATTTTTAAAATCCACTTTCACAGTAAACTAGACAGGAGCAGAAAGAACAAAAGGTATTTGAAACATCCTTTCTTTTACATCACGTAACTAGTAGAGGGCCGTCCATCTTCACTACAGTTCAAGGTGTGAGGAATAAAATCCACTTCACAAAGTAGTTATTGCACTTGGATGGGAGATACAAATCAATTAGATTCAAATTACATTTCCAATGCACTTTCTCACAGGAGAAGAGATTAAAAACAAGAAATCAAAGCAGAAGTTTTCCTATCTCTAAAAGTGATGGATGTTGGCAGCAACAGCACCAAAATAAAAATTCTAATTGCTGTGCCTTGACGTTTTCATACAGCTGCAAGAAGGGAAACGCTTATGTTGGAGTTGATAAAATCAATTTCCCCTAGAGTTTTTTATCTCATTTTTCTGCGAGGAGAGATGTCTGTGAGTTAATGGGGCTGCATGTCTGCGCACAGCTCGCAGAGGGACGTGCACTCAGCAAGGACACCGTCCCCCCTTCCCTCTTCATTAGTAAAATTACATTAACCTGGTGGAGGACCCAAAACTGTCATTACATAACTTTTAAGAGCAAAAACAAATCTAAGAGCAATTTAATTTATGAAAACAGAACATAATGAAGCTCAAACAACCTAATTTTTCTCTAAAGCAGGTAAAGTAATTTTAAGGTTGATGTTTTTGTAATCAGCCAAGTGTTGGAGCTGTTTTATGATTTTCAAAGTTAAAGCCATGTGATTTGATTACGCTTTTCAGAAGCCCAGAAAGCAGGCAACCTTGGGTCTGGTCCAGAGAAAAACTAACTTTGTTAAAAGCTGGTTGACATCTCTCAGTCTCCAGAATAAAATCACATTTTTAAGACAAATTTTCTGGAACACCCATTAATTCCCAGGCTATCACATAAATCCCTTGCAGACTGTACCACTGGAAGGATCCCAACATCCTCACTGCCTGCTCATCTCAGGATGCAGCAGGCTGTGCTGGGCAGGCAGCTGCTGGTGCCCCCACCATATGAGCAGAATTAGACCAGGGCCATTACCAGCAATTTGGGTCCTGGAAGAGATTTCATGCCTTGGGCAGGACTGGTATCTACTTTGCAGAGTCAGGTAGCCAGGGGCATTGTCAAGTTCTACAACACAGGACACAGAAGTTTGATGGAGTGGGCTTCTCACCACCCTCACCGCCTCCTTCCTTCTCAGAGCGGCTGCAGTCCCTGAGCTGCCAAATAAGAGAAAAATTGCTCTCTTTCATTACCCAGGCGCTCTGATCAAATGGCAGGTCTATATCTGCAGGGTAAGCTGTTCTATTTTAAAGTGGAAAAACTTCTAGGACAGTTATTACTTATCCAGAATATCCAGAGATTTATTTGCTTATATGCATTTTCAACAGCATCACCATAAATACATAGGAACACCATTAGATTTCCTAAACACAAACTGTAGGGCTTGACACATGGCCAGAAAATAAAGAATCTTTCCAACTTCTACCCCGATAAAGAAATAGAACCTCATAAACTGGCTGGAAACAGTCCTGGTGACTTTCTCAGAGTGCACCCACCCTCATGCTGAGAGGTTGCCTCTGTACTGAGTTCTGCCACCAGACACTAGTGTTACCTGATTTTGAACTTTATATAAACGGTGTCATTTAGCACGTAGCTTTTGCTCAATGAGGCTATTTTACTTAACATTACACTTGAGAAATTCGTTCATATTGTTCTGTGTAGCACCAGTTTGATTTCCATTGCTTGTGGTATTCCTTGGAGGGAATATAACATTATTTATCCATCCCACTGTTGATAACATGTAAGTTTATTTTAGTTTGTGGCTTTTACAAATAAGATTGCTATTAACATTACGTATATCTTTTAATACACACATGCAGGTGCATTGTTGAGCCTTGTATTATTTACCTAACGTTGTGTAAAAAAGTCTAGCCAAGCCTTGCATGTTGAACAACCAACAATAATCATTTATTAGTTCTCACGGTCTGGATTGCTCAGGTGTTTCAGAAGGGCACAACCCGCACACTTGTGCTGTCTCTGGGGATTGTGATCAAATGCCAGCTGGGACAGAAGTCACGACTCAGGGTGACAAATGGTCGCTGTCTGTTGACTCAGGGACCTAGTTCCCTCCACGGGGCTTCTTTATGAGGCTGCGTAAGCATCCCTCACGGGCCTTCTCTTTGTTCCAACATGGCAAAAATTCCCCGTAGATGTACTTCTGTTTTCTGTTTTATCTCTTGGATTTTCAGCATTTTTTCTGCCTCCCACCAGTTGTTTATTTTTTTCTTGTTTTAATTTTAATAGGTTTAGTGGGTACAAATTGAATTTGGTTACACGTATAGTGGTGAAGTCCGGGCCTTGGGTGTGCATCACCCAGATAGCGTATCTGGTCCCACAGGTGTTTTTAACTCTGCATCTCCTTCTCACCTTCCCCCCTTTTGAGTCTCCAGTGTGCATTATACCTCTCTGTGTGTCCTTGTGTAGGCACAGGTCAGCCCCCGCTGAGAAGTGAGATGTCCTTGTGTAGGCACAGGTCAGCCCCTGCCGAGAAGTGAGAACGGCAGCCTTTACTTTTCTGCTTCACTGGGGAGAATGACCTCCAGCTTCATCCAAGTTGCTGCAGAAGATACTATTTCATTCTTTCCCATGGCCGAGGGGGACTCCATGGTGTATATAAGCATTTTATTTTTCCACTCATCAGTTCATGGGTGCCTAGACTTATTTCCTACCTTTGTGGTTGTGAACGGTGCCATTTAGCATGTAGCTTTTGCTAGTGCAAAAACCGCTGCTGCAGGTAACATAATAGTTTGGGTAGATACCTATTGGTGGGATTACAGAACTGGATGGCAGGCCCCGTTCTGGTTATTTGAGAAATCACCACACTGAGCAGCACAGGGCCCCAATTCACAGTCCCACCCGCTGTGTACGCATGTTCCCTTTTCACCTTATCTGTGCCGGCATCTTTTGTTTTTAACTCATCATTATGGCTAATAGGAGTAAGACAGTACCTCACTGTGGGTTTAATTTGCAATTCTCTGATGGTTAGTGATGTTGAGGATTTTTTTTCACATTTTTTGGCCATTTGTACATTTTCTTTTGGAAAATGCCTCTTCATGTTCTTTGTCCACTTTTTAATGGGGTTGTTGGTTTGTTTTTTCTTGCCAAGTTATGTCTAGTCCTTGCAGAGTCCGGATATTGGTTCTTTGTGAGATACAGAGTTTTTGAATATTTTCTCCCATTCTGAAGGTTACCCGTTTACTTTTTCATTTCTTTTGTTGTGCAAAAGATTTTTAGTATAAGTTTCATTTGCCTATTTCTTATTTTATTACATTTGGTTTGGAAGTTTTAGTCATATATCTTTTGCCGAGGCCAATGTCTAGAAGAATTTTTCCAGGATTTATTTCCTAGGAATTTTTATGGTTTCTGGTCTTAGACTTAAGTCTTAATCCACCTTGAGTTAGATTTTGTATGTGGTGAGAAATAGGAATCCAATCCCATTCATGTGGCTGTCCAGGTTTCCAAGCACCATTTATTGAATAGGATGCCCTTTCCCCAACATGTATTTTTGTCAACTTTGTAAAACACCAGTTGGTTATGCTGTGTGGCTCTATTTCTGGCTTATCTATTTGTTCCCCTGATCTACGCCAGCACCATGCTGTGGGCTTACTATAGCCACGTGTGTGATTCGAAGTTAGGAAATGTGATGCCTCCAATTTTCTTCTTTTTGGTTAGGATTGACTATTTATTCAGGCTCACTTTCAGTTCCATATGAATTTTAGGATTGTTATTTCTTTTTTTTTTTTTTTGAGACAGAGCCTCAAGCTGTCCCCCTGGGTAGAGTGCCATGGCACCACAGCTCACAGCAACCTCCAACTCCTGGGCTCAAGCAAGTCTCCTGCCTCCGCCTCCCAAGTAGCTGGGACCACAGG
>CAUYTI010152271.1:0-17804 GCA_963575145.1 Galago senegalensis | reverse complement strand
CAACAATGATGGCTGCAACCAAAAAAAAAAAAAATGGGCGGCGTTGTGGCGGGCGCCTGTAGTCCCAGTTACTTGGGAGGCTGAGGCAGGAGACTCGCTTGAGCCCAGGAGTTGGAGGTTGCTGTGAGCTGTGATGCCATGACACTCTACTCAGGGGTATAGCTTGTGGCTCTGTCTCCAAAAAAAAAAAAAAAAAGACTAAGAGTTGAGAGGATAGGTTAAAAGAAAAAAAGAATAGTAGTTGAATTTTGTCAAATGCCTCTTTAGTGTGTATGAAAGATAATACAGTTTTTCTTAGGTATTTTTTTTTTTTTTTGTGACAGAGCCTCAAGCTGTCCCCCTGGGTAGAGTGCTCTGACATTACAGCTCACAGCAACCTCCAACTCCTGGGCTCAAGCGAGTCTCCTGCCTCCGCCTCCCAAGTAGCTGGGACCACAGGTGCCCGCCACAACACCCGACTATTTTTTGGTTGCAGCCGTTGTTGTTGTTTGGTGGGCCCGGGCTGGGGATTCAAACCCGCCACCTTAGGTGTATGTGGCTGGCACCTTAGCCGGTTGAGCTATAGGCGCCGAGCCAGGAGCAACAGTGTTAACATACCCCCCAGAATAAACTGAAATGATACCTATTATGCTTTTAGAACAGTGACTGGTAAACTCTCTATAAATATTAGGCATTATTTGTGTGTGTTTTTTTTATAACTGCCATGGAGATTTACTTTCTTGAGCTTTGTCTCTTTTAGTGAGGACTGTAGATAATGGGAAGAAAGTTTTGTCACGTAAAAGGACGTTTTTTCTTTCTTTCTTTCTTTTTTTTCTTGTGACAGAGTCTCACCATGTTGCTCTTGGTTGAGCGCTGTGGCGTCATAGCTCACAGCAACCTCAAACTCTTGGGCGTAAGTGATTCTCTTGCCTTAGCCTTCTAAGTAGCTGGGACAACAGGTGCCCACCACAACACCTGGCTATTTTTTGGTTGTAGTTGTCATTGTTGTTTGGCAGGCTGGGGCTAGATTCGAACCTGCCCCCTCAGGTGTATGTGGTTGGTGCCCTAGCCGCTGAGCCTTTTCTTTGTTTTAAAAATAAATGTAAAATGATGATAATAAATGTCACTCCTAACTAGAGGCCTTCTCTCCATGCTTACAAAATTCACACTTCCTATCTCCAAAAGTAGTTATTTCCTCTTTCTTTTTCTTTCCTTAAAATAGCCAGCACTCATTTTTCTTTGTCACCCTTTTCCCTGGAGAGAGTCCAACTCTTCTAGGAGGACAGTGCCCAGTTCTTGGATTTATATCAGAGGAGACCTGCAGAAACTTTAGAGGAAATTCAAGGAACCTCCAAGGATGTAAGCTCTGTGAGGATGGGGGCCTGTCAGGTATACCCGATAGTGGAGAATAGGAATTCAAAGATGTTTATTGAATATATGCGAAACCACTTATATTAAAGTAATGTAAGGCCTTGAGTCAGGAATAGCCATAAAGGCCTGATTTCTAAAGAAGTATAGAAAGTTAAACAGCCATTGTTGCCTTCCCCACTGCTCACTGTGAACGCATCACATCTCCTTGACAGATGCCAGGTTTGCAATTTCCCCAATCACTTCTACGGATAACATCACTATTGCAAAACCAAAGACTGGCTTTTGGATATTAAATATCTTCCAGGCTCTGCATTTGGGGGGACTAGCCGATGTCACCTGCACCTGTGGCCATGCATCTTACAACCCCCTACCCAGGAACTGTCCCAGAAGACAGTTTCTGCTTCCTGACCACAGGAGTTCATCCCCAGCCAATGGACAGACTTGGTTCCCTAGCCCTTTCTTTGCCAAACCAACTTTAAAAATCTTAGCTGCCCCTTTACTCCCACTTAAGCCAAGCCTGGTGGCTCACGCCTATAATCCTAGCACTCTGGGAGGCTGAGGAGGGTGGATTGCCTGAGCTCAGCCGTTCAAGACCCCTCAGCAGTTCTGAGCAAAAGCAAGACCCCTGTCTCTAAAAATAGTCAGGCATTGTGGCTGGTCCCTGTAGTCCTAGCTAATGAGGAGGCTGAGGCAAGAGGATCCCTGGAGCCCAAGAGTTTGAGGTTGCTGTGAGCTATGATGTCATAGTACTCTACTGAGAGCAACAGAGTGAGATTCTGTCTCAAAAAAAAAAAAAAATCTTAGCCCCTAAATTCTTGGGGAGTTGAATTTAAAAAATTACTCTCATCTCCTCACCTGGCACCTTGTGATGTTAAACTTTCTCTGCTAGGACTCCTGATGTCTGCATAGATTGGCCTTTACTGAATGGTGGGCAAAGGACTCAGTGGGACAATAGGAAACCAAACTGCAAGTGTTCTTCACGACTTTCTCTATGCTTCTAATCCAACCCCACTCACCACTCACCCAGCCTCTGTGCCCTCTGCAGGCACCACATTCTCTTGAAAGAACCGAGGTCTCTTATGTCTTCTTTCCCATACCTCACAATTTCTCTCCTATGTTTTCCTTCTCTCCCCTTCACTGTCTGGGGAAAATGGGTCTTGTCACTCACATCCCTGAGGCTGACCATTTCATTTGTGCCCACAGTTACACTCCTTCCTTTTTCTGCTAGCATCTTGCCCCCAGTTTGGATTTATATAATCAATCATTTCTTGTCATCCAGATCTTTACTTACAAACCTCTTTGGGTCTTTCTCTCCCTTTTGCAAATGAAACAAATGTAACAAAACAAAGAAATCTTACTTTTGCTCCTTATTCCTTATTGCTTTTTAAATTGAATGTGAAGCCCTGGCCCAAACATTCAGCCACCCTCCTCTCCTCTCACCACTCCTGTTACATGTACCATATGCATTAATAAGCTATTTTTAAATTTTTCTGAACGTATATAGTACTTTTTCTTTGCTGGTTCCCTCTCTGGTATTGTCCACTCAATCTCTTCTGTCTGTTGAAATTTTTGAAGCCTTCACACCAGCTCTTTATGAAAGGCTTCCTTGGATTCCCCAGAGTGGCTTTTATCCTACCCTCATTTAAATGCCCATAGTACTATTTCTGACTTGAAGATCTTTGCCTTCTTTCACCTGCCTGCCAGCTCCTAAGAGCACAGTGACCCTCATTTTTGTTTCCAGACAGGGTTTTGTGCTTTGTGCATTTGACCAACCCGAGTCACACAGCCAGCTGGGCACAGCTGGATCTAGACCCATTTCTCTTGACTCAGATCAATGATTTCTAGCATTAATAATCAGGTTTGGCAGCACCTGTGGCTCAGTGGGTAGGGTGCTGGCCCTGTATACTGATGGTGGCAGGTTGGAACCCGGCCTCGGCTGGCTAGAACAGCAATGACAACTGCAACAACAAAAACAGCTGGGCATTGCGGCAGGCGCCTATAGTCCCAGATACTCAGGAGACTGAGGCAAGAGAATTGCTTAAGCCCAAGAGTTGGAGGTTGCTGTGAGCTATGACATCACAATACTCTACTAGGGTGACAAAGTAAGTCTCTGTCTCAAAAAAAAAATAACAATAATTAGATATCTATGCTCTAGGAGTCTCTTCCTTTCCTCTCCTCTCCTTAGTACAGTATATGATTTTGAATATGGAACATTTTTGGTCTGATGTTATAAGAGGCTAAGTACAACTCTTGGTCATTGGGCTTACTTTTGGCTCTGAGATTACTTTAGCCAAATAATTCTGCTAATTTAATCAGGCAGTATCATTTTTCAATCCAACTGTCTACTCTGACCCATTAGGTATGCTTTTCTTCAATACCATGTTAAGAAGGATTCTGAGGCTCCATAGTGGAATGGTAGCATGCTTGATTAGTAATGTCTTCAAAGGGCTTAGGAGGGGAGAGCTGGCACAGGCCTCAGGGTTCTGCTATCCTGTGGGAACACATGCAGTTCGAATCCTGGGAACTGATGTGCCCTTTTACCTTGTCTCCTTTGGAAAGTCTCCATGAATTGATGACACATTTGGTGGGGGGGTACATTTTAAGATAATGCAGTTTTGCCTGTGAGCCAAGCTGGCCTATGCTAATGGACTGTGACTTAACTAGCAACCTTGGCCTCTAGAGTTTTGCTCACTGAGCTAGAAAGTAATTACTTTATTCCACTTCCAAATTCCACCCTTCTGGAACACAAGGGGATCTGTGGCCAGTCCATCTGAAAACTTGCTTCTTTTCACTGTTTCTGACAGCTTTCTCCTCTGCACATTTAAAGCAGGAGGGAAGGAGGGAGAAAGCTTTGGGGAGATTGGATGCAAATGCTTCCCTGAGTGAGCTGTGAAGCTCAGAGAATGTTCACCCTGCCTGGTTACAAGCACCCTTGTAATCCTGTGGGGCCTGGGCCAGCAAAGATGAGCTTCCTAGTCTCTTTGGTCCTCACCCCTGTCCCCCTCTCCAATTTAGACTGTAACCCTGCTGTGACTTGAGAATATTACTTCTCTTTTTCTTGGGGAACAACAACAACAAAGCCTCTAAACTCACATTCTTTACTTCTGATTGTTTTTGATCTGGACTGGGATTGCCAGAGACCCTGATGATGGACTTTATCTTACACAGAGCCTCTGGTTGCTTTAACGCAGATGGGGCATGGTGAAAGTGTTCTGTCCCGCAGGCAGAGGCAGAAATTCTTGCTCTTGCCCCCAGCACTGCAGTCTGCAGCCTTACTTCAGACCTCTGGTTCTGGTCCCCTGTTCCTAGGCTTTCCTGACTTGTCTCAGTCACACCATTCTTTCCCACACATTGTGGGCATCTTTGGACACATTTTTTCCCCTTGGCATTAAAGTTTGTGAGTTGGCTGTTGTACACTCCCCACCCCGACCCACCAAACTCAGCCCGTGACCTGTTTTTTTTTTACAATTGCAATAGCCCCTTCTGGCCCCTTGTTCAGCAGACCTTTCTAATCTTCCCCAGGGCCACCAGCCCCATGGAAGAAATACAGTTAAATACAGTTATCATTTCCCAGCCATCAAGCCATTCTCTAATAGATAAAGTTGTTGAAAACCCACTTACGGTGAATCTCCACAGACCCCCAAGGTCGTCACTCCTTTCAAAGCAGGTGGGCTTCAGACCTTCCTCCAGACAGCACTTGATGGAGGCCAGGCCGCTGACCCCAGCTCCCACGATTGCCACTCTCTGAGCCATATTTTTCTGTGTGGGGAAAATGAAGCAGAGCTTTTTAGTCACTAAAGCTCCACCCCATCCTTGGCTGCTCCCACAAACCAGGAAACAGAACTTAGAAGATTAAAGGATTTGCTTAGTTTGAATCCCATGTAGCTGGTCTCTGGTGTGTGCATGTGAGAAGGGATAGGCTCTGGGCACTGGTTCACCCCGTGCTTGCTGTGTCCCCACCCCTCACACAGCATGGTGCCAAATGTCAGTGCAACTGCGGTTGAGGCTGTGGCTTCTGGCAGAGCGGCCAGAATCATACTCTTTAGTGGACAGAGTGTTGCGTTCTGGACTGTGCCGCTGCCTCCAGCCTCCTTTGGCTAGCCCTAGACCTGAGTAGAACAGCAGACCAGGTAAGGGTCATCATGTCAGACAGTTACTTTTTATCACATGTAGAACTGAGCTCAGATTGGTGTGGTGGCCTGACATGAAGCCACACAGCAGCTGGTGGGGTGGAGCTGGGATCAGGAGCCAAGACATTTGTGACCACCACCAGGTGCTGCTGCAGCCCTGTCCTGTGTGTTTCCAGCTCCTGGCACACCGCCAGCACCCCAGTATGCTGCTGGTATCAGTGTTGGTGTATCCCTCTTTGGCCAGTCACCAGTGATGGTCCCTGGTGGGAGACAGAACCGCGAGGATTTGTTTGTGGTGGAAAGGTAGGCACAAAAAACCATCCATCCTCTTTTAATCTGATACTAATTCACCTCCAGGGCACATGACACAGTTGCCATTGGCATTGGCTGGAGAATCTCCTGAGAGGCCACCTGTTAGTAACATGGATGGGTACAAACACGGAAAGGCAATAATGGGTACCGATTAAACAACCAGGCTCTGGAGCCAGACTGCCATACAACTCATTTCTGTCTGATCTTGGACAAATTATTTAACCCCTCTGTGCATTATAAAATTAAGAAAATTTTCATAGCTTGCTTACAGTGTTTTGTGAGAATCAAGTGAGTTAATCCCTGTAAAGTGTCTTAGAATGGGGCCTGGCACATAGTAAGTACTCGATATCCTAATTTTTTTTTTTTTAAGAGAGTGCTCGATATCTGTAAGTACACGGGTGCGGCGGTTCACACCTGTAATCCTGCCATTCTGGGAGGCTGAGGCAGGTGGATTTCTTGAGCTCTGGAGTTTGAGAACAGCCTGAGCAACAGCAAGACCTTGTCTCTACTGAAAAATTGGAAAATCTAGTGCATAGCTGAGTTCCAGCTACTAGGGAAGCTGAGGCAAGAGGATTTCTCAAGCCCAAGAGTGTGAGGTTGCTATAAGCTATGATACCACAGCACTCTACCCAGGATGACAGAGTGAGACTCTGTCTCAAAAAAAAAAAAAGAAAAATCTTTAAGTTATTGTAACTGTAGAATGTTCCCCAGAATTGGTTTTGTCCTCTGCCGTTCACATCAGCAAGCCTCTTTCTATTAATTTCTGTAGCATTTCTGATCAAAAGCACACACATTTAGCACTAAATCATGTGATACTAGCTTTTCCTTTTTTTTTTTTTTTTTTTGCAGTTTTGGCCAAGGCCAGGCTTGAACCCACCACACCCCTGTTATATGGGGCTGGTGCCCTACTCCTTGAGCCACAGGCACCACCCACCTACGTATGTAAGTTTTAAAAACGCAGTAAAGCATCCTCAAGGGCACAGTTCTCCTAATATTTTCCATTTTTTGTTTCACAGATGAACTGTCTTGCTTTTTTTTTTCTTTTTGATATGCATCTTTTGTTTTGAGAATTGGGAGCTTATGAGAAACAGCTGGGCTATAGAGACTTTGCTTTTTTTTTTCCCTGATTCCATATTATCCAGTTTTTAAAGTGAAAATATATATCTGTTTTCTTTGTGTGTTTTAGAAAATGTAATATTAAGAACCTACTGTGTGCTGGCATGGTGTGGGGCTCCAAAAAACCAAAGCCCAGTGGGAAGAAAACTATCTGTGCACCTTCTCATGTTGCCCTAGGTGATCACACCTGGCAAAAGTCCTGCTGCATTTCATGCATGCGTAGGGCCACTCCCCACTGTGCTTTTTCTTGTGTCTGTTGAGCTCATCTGAACCCAGAAACTCCATGTGCATCCTGTCACATTGCCTGCATAGGGCTTCTTCCCTGTGTGCTTTCGCTTATGGATTTGGAGGTGATAAGACTTTGCATAAGACTTCCCACTGTCCTGGTATGTGCGGATGTAGGGCTTCTGCTTTTAGGGATCAATTGCTTTAACAGGGAGTGTTGTTGAGTTATGGGTGAGGACTGTCCCAGGCATATCAGAGAATGCAGAAGTCATCACTGTAGGTCTCAAAGGAGGGACCACCTGGCTCTGTGTTGACTCATGTGGACTGTACTCACCTTGGGATGTTGGCTCTACTGCATCTGGGTCTGTGTGGCTCAGAGAGGCCCTGGAAAAACTTGTCCATTTCCTCAAGCCTCTGGAGGAGACTGGAGTTCATCTCTTTGCTATTGCCCAGTGACTGCCTTAGATCTTCATTTGTGGGATCCCTTCTCCATCTCTGCTGATCTGACCCCCTCCTGGTCCAGCACATCACCATCTCCTGCCTAGCAGCTTGGAATTACCTCTCAACTGGCCTCCCTGATTCTGGAATTGACTCCATTCAGAGAACCCTCCACACACAGAGCAGAACCTCAGAAATCAGGAACCCGATGAAGGACTGTTTCAGGTCCCTATAGTTTCAGGCCCTCAGATGGATCCTATCACCAGCTAAAGGGGTCATTAAAATAATGAGCCCTGGGGTGGGCGAAGTGGCTCAGGCCTGTAATCCTACCACTCTAAGAGGCCAAGGTGGTTGCATTGCCTGAGCTCAGGAGTTCAACACCAGCCTGTGCCAGAGTGAGATCCCCATCTCTAAACGAGCTGAATGTTGTGGTAGGTTCCTATAGTCCCAGCTACTCGGGACGCTGAGGCAGGAGAACTGCTTGAGCCCAAAAGTTTGAGGTTTCTGTAAGCTATGATGCAGAGGCACCCGACAGTGACCAAGTGGCTGTCTCAAAAAAATAAAAAAAAAAAATCAATCCCAACTGAGGGCTACACTGCGTTTTTCTGATCTTTGATACATGTAACTGAAACCACCTGGACCCCTCTCTCATCAGCCCAGAGTTCCTAGTATCCACCCACAGACACTGGCAATAGCCCAGGACTAGACCCTGCATGGTTTGAGTTGAGCATGCTAGTGTTTGTGCCCAAGGGATTCCCTAGGATCACATCAGCTTTAAGAGCCAGTTCCCCCAGAGTCTCTGTTAGCTCTCATCTGTCTGGTAAGAGGCATGTCCTGGGCAGCTGCATATTAACGTCCCTCAATAAATGGACTGTATTGAAGAGCCTACTCACCCTTCCCCTGTAGATGCGCAGCGCAGCGCAGCGCGGGTGAGGGACAGAGCAGACCTCGGGTCAGCCCACCAGGGGTCGACTTAGAGCTCTGAACCAAACAAGCGGTGGGCAAGGCTATTTATACCCACGGGAGGGCCGGGCTTTCCACGTGGGAAATTTGGACCTCTTGCTCAGATGCTACTTACCAGCCCCGCTGCAAGCCCACCTGCCTTAATTTCTTCACTTTCTGCGTTTGCACCTTGTGAGGAAGCAGTTTACGTTAATTAGCCCATTGCTTCTGCTCCAGTTCTGTGAAGTGAATTTTATCATTGTTATGAAAGTGGAAACTGAGACTCAGCTAGGTGAAGTACTTGCTGGAAATCACAATGAGCCAGTCACGGATTCTAGGTCCGACCTCAAATGGTTTTGCTCTTGAGGTCTTAAACCCATACAAAGCCTGAGATCCAATCAGCTATTCAATTATGCAGATTTCCCCTGTGTGACCTCCCATTCTCCTCCCTCCTCCCTACTAAAAATAGAAAAACTAGCTAAGCATTGAAAAATTAATTAATTAAACTAAAAAAAAAAGCTTAAATTTTTGGCCGGTAACGTTGGCTCATGCCTGTAGTACTGGAACTCTGGGAGATCAAAGGGGGTAAATTACTTGAGTTCAGGAGTCCAGATCAGCCGGAGCAAGAGCAAAACCTGGTCTCTACAAGAAACAGAAAATCAAACAAATGCAAAAACCCCAAACCTAGTTGAGAGGTCGTGGTAGGTGATTGTAGTCTCAGCTACTGGGGAGGTTGAGGCAAAAGGATCATGCTGCCTAGAGTGCCCACCCCGGTGTCATTGTAGCTCACAGCAACCTCAAACCTTGGGCTCAAGTGATATCCTTTCCTCCGCTTCCTGAGTAGCTGGGGCTACATCAGCCCATCCCTATGCCTGGCTAATTTTTCCATTTTTAGTAAGATGGGTGTTTCGCTCCTGCTCAGGCTTGTCCTGAACTTGTGAACTCCAGCCGTCTGCCCATCTTGGCTTCCCAGAGTGCTCTTTATATTAATTTCTTTTTCTTTCTTTCTTTCTTTTTTTTTTTTTTTTGAGACAGAGTCTCAAGCTGCAGCCCTGGTTAGAGTGCGGTGGTGTCACAGCTCACAGCAACCTCAAACTCTTGGCCATAAGTGATTCTCTTGCTTCAACCTCCCAACTAGCTGGGACCACAGGCACCCACCACAAAGCCCGGGCTGGGTTTGAACCCTCCAGCCTCCATATATGTGGCTGGCCCCCTCCTACAGGCACCGCCTCTGAGACATCACTTGTTTTTTTCTCTGCTGTGTCCCCAGGGTTTAGGGCAGCTTTTGAAACATGGCGTCACAAATACTCAGTGAACCTTTTTTGAATTAAATGAAAATTAATCCCTTTTTTCATGTGCTATGTAAAATTACTGTAAGGCAGGTTCTTCCCATAGCACCTGGGTAGTATTTGCTAGGCAAGAACTAGTGGATTCCCTCAGGGAACTTTTTAAACAGGGGGCCAGCTCACTGTCCCTCAGACCATTGGAGGGCCGGACTGTGGGCCCCGGGATGAGTCGGCTGCTGAGCAAGACAGGCAGTGGTGGCAAAAACACCCGGCAGGCTGGATACATGTCCTAGGCAGGTCGCATGTGGCCCACGGGCCATAGTTTGAGGATACCTGCGTTATGCCTTAGACCCTGGTGCACACTATAGAATCACGAACTTTGTATAATTTGCCCCTCCTGGGTTTGAGGGGAGTAGGGTGACCTCACATTTAGAGAGGAAGGTGAAGTGTGGATGTTGGGGCCAGGCACTTCTGTTTCAGATCCCTGCTCTATCATGCATCAGTTTGGTGACATAGAAAAAATGGTGTCTCCACTTTAGGCCTCAGTTTCCTCATTTGGAAGGTGAGATATAATGCTATTCATTTTTGTGGGATATAATAGACATTCAATAAAGAATCTATTTTTTAGGGGAAAAAGGACTTCAGGGAAAAAGAGAGAAAATTGCATGTGTGCATTCGATTTTTGCAGCTGTGTGCAGAGGCATGCTGGCTGTGTGCAGACAGCAGTTCTGATCACAGTGTGACATTCTTACCCTCAGCAGGACAACAGGAAACAAAGCAAGTCCTTTTATGAGGGGAGGGTGAGAAGCAGAGAGCTCCTTGAGATAGAGGGTGAGGGAATTTTTCTAGCAGGCTCTACTGAAAGTAGAGAGGAAGTCGACAGGGGGAGCTATAATTTCTCTGGGGAGAGGCTAGTAGTATTGATCCTGTCCAGGAGGGTGTCCTGGACAGGAGGAATGGGCTCCTGGTATCAAAAGGACAGGGATCTGGATGTTGGGGCTGGGCACTTCTGTTTCAGATCCCTGTTCTATCATGAATCGGTTTGGTGACATAGAAAAGCTGCTTAGTATGTTGTAGTGTCAGGTATATGTTGCTGCCTGAAAAGCCCTGGGCTGGTTCAATTTGAAACAACTCATTTATTCCAGTAGTTGGGAGATAAGGGAGGCCCAGGAGGGACCTGGTTCTGTTGTAAGCTAACCACAGAGGCCTTGGGCAAGGAAATGAACTGCCCTGGGATCACTTTGCAAAGAAGGATATAAGTCGGGGCTCTTAATCCTGACCCAGTAATGTAAACATCTGCCTTTAAACATCTGAAAGGTCATCATAGAGAGAAGAATTAGATTTATGACCAGCAGGAGAACTGAAGAAACACATTTTATCTCAACATAAGCACTTTCCAGAATTTCGAGTTCTACAGTGACCTTTATTCATGCAGAGTCTAGATGACAAATTTTTGAAGATTTTGTAAGCAGGAGACTAATAGATCACGTAGAGGGTGAATCAAAGGCCTTAAAAGAGCCTATCAACTCAGAGTCAATTTATTCTCATTATTATTATTATTTTTTAGGATTTTATATATATATTTATTTTTATTAAATCATAGCTGTGTACATTCATGCAATCATGGGGTACAATGTGCTGGTTTTATATACAATCTGAAATGCTTTCATCAAACTGGTTAACATAGCCTTCATGGCATTTTCTTAGTTATTTTGTTAAGACATTTATATTCTACAACTAGTAAGTTTCACATGTACCCTTGTAATATGCACCGTAGGTGAGATCCCACCAATTACTCTCCCTCCACCCAACCTCCCCCCTCTCCTCCCCTAGTTCTCACCTTTCTTCTTCTTCTTGGGCTATAATTGGGTTATAGCTTTCATAAGAACACTATTATGCAGCCTTAAAGAAAGATGGAGACTTTACCTCTTACATGTTTACATGGATTTATTCTCTTATTAATTCAGGCATCAAACCCTCAAGTGAGTGGCTTCTATGCTGCTAGGCCCAAGGGTAGGCACTGGGGTTACAAAGGATGAATGAGGCACCTTGCCTCCTCCAGAGCAGTGATCGGTCTGGTGGGGGGAGGTGAGACATGCCAATGAATACAAAGTGCTAAGACACTGCGTAAAGTGCTAAGACAGAGGTGTATCTTAAGTACAAAGTATAATAAGAGCATGAAGGAGTCAGAAGGTGCTGATTCTGACTCTGGGTTGGTAGGAAAACAACACAGAGGAGTAGTATTTGCTACTGTGAGCAGATTTTAAAGGATGAGTAAAACTTCAGTAGGCAGAGAAGGGGAACACTTTAGAGCCTGTGAGCACTGAAAGCAGAGGCTAGAGGTGGGCCACAGTGGTATGAGTGGTTGCTTGACCCTATGGTGACTTTGCTTTTCTCTCTCCCTATTTACTTATTTATTTATTTATTTATTTTTGAGACAGTGTCTCACTGTCACCTTTGGCGGAGGGGTATGGTGTCAGAGCTCACAGCAACCTCTAATTCTTGGGCTTAAGCAATTCTCTTGCCTCAGCCTCCCAAGTAGCTGGGACTACAGGCATCTGCCACAATGCCCGGCTATTTTTTTTACTGTAGTTGTTAATTGTTTTTTAGCAGGCCAGGGCTTGAACCCGCCGGCTCTGGTGTATGTGGTTGGCTCCCCAACTACTGAGCTATGGGCGCTCAGTTACCTTTTAACTGAACACTTAGCCTAGAGTTACATTTTAATTGACACTTTGCAACAAGTTATAAACATTGTTAACTATATTCATGCAAATGCAATATGGCATCATCAGTTTAATAACTTGTTGAAGTTGAAGGATGAGGTGTTCAATGTGGATTAGCTGTATCATTCTAAAGTGTATTGGTTAGCAAGGAGACAGATGTCAGCCAAAATATCTTTGGAAGAATAGATAGTCAAATTTTATGAAGAACAGAATTAGCAATGTGAATTATTGAAAAAAGATTTCTATGGGTGTGCAGTATTTTTGTGTGATATTGTGTCAAATCAAAATGACTTGAATATTTCTTTGCAGGGCAAAGCTCAGTCTATATATTATCCATGGGAAAAAAAAATGGTTCCTCTTCAAAAGGAAATTTCGGGTGAATGTTTTTCACAGTTAGCACAGGTTATTGATGAGCAGAATGATATATGTGAATCATTTGAAGGACATGCAGCCATTATAAACCTATTGATTGGGGAATACAATGAAAGGTTCACTGACTTTGAGAATCATGACATCACACTGAAATCAGCATTTCAGCCTTGCCTAGTTGATATCAATAAGGCACCTAAAGAACTACAGCTGGAACTGATTGAGCTCTCAGTAGATGATATTGTAAAATCACAGTTTCATGCTAAGAAAGTTCCAGCTGGGATATGGAATAAAGCAGAGTAGAATACCCATGTCTTTGGCAACATGCCCCCAACTTGCTTTCTTGTTTTACAAGCACTTACTGCTGCAACTCTACATTCCTCCTACCTCACCTAAATTAAGATGCCTTTTAGGTCACAAATGACTGATACCCATCTAGAGCAGGTGTCCTCAAACTACGGCCCGTGGGCCACATGCAGCCCGCCTAGGACATTTATCTGGCCCACCGGGTGTTTTTGCTATTGCTGCCTGTTCTGCTTAGCAGCCGACTCATCCCAGGGCCCTCAGTCCAGCCCTCCAACAGTCTGAGGGACAGTGAACTGGTCCCCTGTTTAAAAAGTTTGAGGACCCCTGACCTAGAGGATCCACTGAAACCGTGGACCTCCGTGCTGCAACCAAATGTTCAAACGCTTTCCAAGAGAAAGCAAACACAACTAAGTCATTAAAAAGGTTAGTTAACTTTAGAATGAACTCAAGATGTATTTTGCCTTAAAACTTTAAAATTAACAAAGAGTTTTCATTTTTTTTTTTGAAATTATTACTTCTGGGTAAAATGAATTCTTTCATAACCTTGTATCTGTTTCAGTTAAAAAAATTAATTGAGCAAAAGTTTGCTGGGAGCTAATATCTTGGGTTAAAGATTCCTTCCTCAAATGACCTTTTGTCAAATGTTTAACGAACAGAAGTCTCCCCAGGCCACAACGGCAGCTCAGCCTGGGCCAGAGGCCTTTAGTCTCCTCTGAGCAGCACATGTCCCTGGGATTTTCCATGGCACAGGTAGCAGAGGCAGAGACCTGGGTTTAAAGTTCAGAGCTGTCTGCTGACCAGCAGAAGGGATTAAAGCACGTGATTTAATGTTTCCATGTCTCAGTATCCTTCTCCCTCCTGTGAAGTTGGAAGTACAGTTAATACCAGAGGTTTGTTGTAAACGTGAAACAAAAAATCCTAATGTATAGAAAGTATTTACTAGCGTATTTGGGACCTGCTGGGCCCCCCTCGGTAGATGTTGCTATATTATTTTCATATCTTCAGGAGATTTTTCTTTAATTTGATATTTTTGTAGATATCTGCCTTGACAGTTTGGGATTTATTTGTGAAGACAAAGTTATAGAATACTTGAAATTGGAGCCCTTGAGGAAAACTAGAAATGTATATGTTTAAAAATTGTCTTTTAGGCCAGGTGCAGTGGCTCATGCCTATAGTCCCATGGGACTCTGGGAGGCTGAGGTGGGAGGACTGCTTGGGCTCAGGAGTTATAGACCAGCCTGAGCTCAAGGGAGACCTCATCTCTACTAAAAATAGAAAAATTAGCCAGCTATGGTGCCAGGCATATGTAGTCCCAGCTACTTAGGAGGCTGAGGCAGAAGGGTTGCTTGAGCCCAGGAGTTTGAGATTGCTGTGAGCAAGGCTGAGGCCTGGCACTCTAGCCTGGATAACAGAGTGAGACTGTCTCCAAAAAAAAAAAAAGTTGTCTTTTTAAAAGGAATGATGATGAAAGAAAGGGAAAGAGAGAAATGAAAAAAAGGGCACCAGATGGGTTTCAAAGTGACCTGGAAAGGTATTTTTTTCTTTCTTTAACTTTTGTTCACATCTGCATGGTATACAGCCATTTCCCATTGAGTTGCTCCCCGTGTTTGGAAGCGAACACGAGAAAATGTGAGCAGAGAGGCCCCCAATGTGGATACCCCGCCCTGTCACACAAAAGTTAACGCTTCTAACTACTCCTTCAGCTACTGATAATTACATGAAACCAAATGATTTGAAATAAGTGTGCCTTTTAATTTAAATTTTTTTTGAGACAGAGTCTCATTCTGTCACCTTGGACAGAGTGCTGTGGGGTCTTCATACCTCACAGCAACCTCAACCTCTTAGGCTTGAGCAATCCTCTTATCTCAAGCCTCCTGAGTAGCTGGGTCTACAGGCGTGTGCCACTATGCCCAGCTAGTTCTTCTCTTTTTTGTAAAGATGGGGTCTCACTCTTGCTCAGGCTGGTCTCAAACTCCTCAGCTTAATTGATCTACCCACCTCAGCCTCCCTGAGTGCCAGGATTCCAGGAATGAGTCATCATGCCCAGGCAAGTATGTTTTTTTAGAAAAAGTTTTGGGCCCCCCCCATCCCCCCCTTTTTTGCAGTTTTTGGCTGGGGTAGGGTTTGAACCTGCCACCTCCAGCATATGGGGCCAGTGCCTTACTCCTTTGAGCCACAGGCACCGCCTCCCTCCACCTTTTTATAAGTAAAAATAATTTCTAGTTAGTAAGACTGTTTTACATGGAGACAGAGTGACTATAATCATGTAAACCTAATTAGGAAATTTTATTAGATTGGAAGTGCCTTAATACCACTGATTATTAATGCTATTTCCCATGCAGATGCAGAAACACATTTCAAATGATATTGTTTCTTATGTAGATATTCAGCAAAACTTGGGCTGTTCCTTTCTTGGAATTTTTTGAGGAAATATTATTATTTTGAAGAAAGACTCATTCAAGTTTATTATGTATGAAAGAAATAGGTAAGAAAAATTAGGAAAATACGACTAAGTTGGGAAAGGAGATGCCACTGGGTGAAAGTGAATACAAACTGTATATAGCTTAAGCAGCATAAAATCAGTAGATGAGTTGGGAAATTGTAATTGGTGGCACAGAGATGGCCAGTTTTTAACCACGAGGTTAGAAACTACTATGCTCCTTCCTGTGGATTTTATACTGCTTTCTCTACTTCAAAGAAGTGAAATGTGAATATATGATTTACTAAGGTCAGACTGAGTGCCTGCTTTGGTTTATGAGGATGACATATCATGAAGGGTCAGAGTAGGAGACCAGGGCTGTCATTCCTAAACCATGCAGAGCTGGCCTAATTATTTTAAAATTTTGAGGAAAGCAGAGGGATTCTCAATGTCTGTTGAGCATCATGCTTAGAATTAGTTCAAGGTAGTTAACAGTTTTAGTACTATGTAAGGCTATTTGCCATGTGGCAACAGTGCATCTTTGCAAGGGTAGGCATTTGGCAACAGCTATGACAAAAAGCAAGGATGGCAGGAAAACCAGGGTGGAACAGAAAACCAAGGAGTCATGTCCAATCTGATGTCAAGAATTGAGAAGCTGTCCAGCGCTTGGTGGGCCCATAAGCCCCATTACTAAATAATTGTGATTGTGAGTGAAAGAAAAATACTATTATTGTTTTCAATTTGTGAATTATTTGTTCAAACAACTACAAAGTTATTCCAACATAAATATTTATTCTGTTATTTGGGCCTGACCACTTAAGAGGAACTATATATAGCCTGGGGCTAGTAAGGACCCCCTGCACCTAAAAAGTTTGGCTGTTGGTCAAGAGTCTTACTTTCTGGGTATTTTTTTATTGACCTGGAGACCTTAGCTCTTGTCAGGAAAACGCAAGTTATCATGCCTCTGAGTCCAGCACAGTATTGATTAGCCAATGTTTAACTGTCCCAGTGTGATTCATCTTTGCATTTACCAGGAAACCATCTTTGCTGGCACTGTCAAGTTATTTTCAGCCCTTTGTTTATGATTCCCCAGCCCCCCTCCCTCCTTCCTCACCCACTCTGAGACAGACACACACACGCACACTTCAGTACATTAAAAATACTTGTTGATGTAGACTGCACAATGATACCATATTCTCAACTGGGCTGTGACATTTCAAGAGTAATCAGTACATTCTGTTGGATAGAAATTGGGGGTGGGGTGGCACCTCTGGCTCAAGGAGTAGGGCACAGGCCCCATATACTGGAGGTGTATGAAAAAGAAAAAAAAAACTGCAAAAATAAATAAATAAATAAATGAACTTAAAAAAAGAAAAGAAATTGGGAGTGGATGAGGAGGGCTATTTAGTTCCTGGGGACAAAGGAGCACAAGCTGGTAAGAAACTTGAGTTGGATAGCGGTTGGATAGCAGCTGTGACTCCCTGTCCCGCATTCTCCCAATTGCACAATTTTCCCTGTGACCTCTGTCGATTTCTTCATGGGCTCCTCTGTCTTCATCAGCCTTTGGCTGTGCTGCTTCAGTTTTGCTCCTCCCAGTCTAAGTATGGAGACTTAGTTCCTTTGTTCCACAGAGCTCTGAGATTTCTATCCTCTACAGCAGCTCCCCATTTCCTCAAGTCCATTCTTAGCCATAACCACCAAATAACAAAAATTCTGCCAGGCTTTAAGTCTTCTGTGCCAGTTATAAGGTCACGGCAGGTTCTGTAGGACAGAGGGCTCCAGGGATTGTGTGCAGTGTGGCTCACGCATGTAATCCCAGCTACCCAGTAGGCTGATCACTTGAACTCAGGAGTTTGAGGCCAACTTGGGCAACACAGTGAGATCCTGTCTCCACAAAAATTTTAAAAAATATTAGCTGGAATTGGTGGTGTGTGTTTGTAGACCCAGCTGCTCTGGAGGCTGAGGTGGGATGATCCCTTGAGTCCAGGAGTTAGAAGCTGCAGGGAGCTATAATTCTGCCAATCTGGGCAACAAGAAATCCTGTCTCTCTCTCTCTCAAAAAAAAAAAAAAAAAAAAAAAATAAAAAATAAAAAATATAAAAAAAGAAAGAAAATAAAAATAAAAGGAATGAGACAAAGTTTATCAAAATATAAAAAAGGTGGCATTTAAATGAATTGGTAAAAATTA
>CAUYTI010152265.1:0-14645 GCA_963575145.1 Galago senegalensis | reverse complement strand
GGAACAGACAGCCAGTCTCCCTTATGTTTTTACTCTAAACAAAATCAATTGTATATGTGTTCCTCAACCTTCACACTAAATTGTAATCTTAAATGGTAGCTTCCTAATGTTACTTCACCTCTTTGTATATGTGTTAAATTCCTACTGAATGTTTGAAAGTATATAAGGTAATCAGTAAAGTTTAGCTGAGCCACCAACCAGAGCGAGTCCCGGTCTCCCTTAAATTATCATTCCGTCTGCAGTTCTTTCCCCTGCATCTCTGATCAGAAGCTCCAAAGAACACACCATCATCCTTTGTATCCTTGTTTAGTTTCTATTTAGAGGATCTATTTAGTTCTGTTAGACGGTTGTTGAAGTCCCGACTATTAAGGTGTTATAGGATATTGTATTGCTCACACCCCTCAAGGTCTGTTTCATAAATCTGGGAGCAGTTAAGTTAGGTGCATAAAGGTTTAAAATTGAAATGTCTTTTTATTGTATTATTCCTTTGATCAGTATGAAGTGTCCATCTTTGTCTTTCTTAACTAAAGTTGCTTTGAATCCACTTGTATCTGAGAATAAGATTGCAACCCCTCCTTTCTTCTGATTTCCATATGCTTGAAACACTATTTTCCATACCTTCACTCTGAGTCTTGATTTGTCTTTCAGGGAAAGATGTGTCTCCTGGAGACAGCATATGGATGGCTTATGTTCTTTTTATCCAATAGGCCAGCCTGTGCCTCTTTAGTGGGGAATTCAATTCATTGACATTTATTGAGATTATCAATAAGTGTGGTGGAATTCTATTCATCTTACTATGAGATAGTTTGTTGTGTGATTTTATCCTTTGTGCCATTGTGAAAGCTAAGCTCTGGCCTTTGGCTTCTAAGCATTTACTTTGGTGGTGGTCCATTGTGGTATTCAGAATTGAGAATCTGTTTATATATTTTCTATAGAGCTGGTCTTGTTATGATGAATTTCTTCCGTGCTTGTATATCTGCAAAAGATGATTTGATTTCTCCATCAATTTTGAAGCTAAGTTTAGCAGGAAACAGTATTCTGGGCTGAAAATTATTTTTTTTCAGTATGTTGAAGGTGGATGACCATGCTCTTCTGGCTTGGAAAGTTTCAGTTGAAAAGTCTGCTGTCATCCTAATGGCTCTGCCCTTGTAGGTCAATTGGCGCTTCATTTTGACTTTGGACAGGTTCATTACAATGTGCCTTGGAGAGGCTCTGTTAGAATTGAGAAGACCCTAGGTTCGATATCCATCTGAAAGGAGCATGTCAAGATCCTTAGTAAAACTTGGGAAGTTTTCCTTTACAATATTCTCCAGTATAGCTTCCATACCTTTGGGACAGTCTTCTTTCCCTACAGGGATTTCTATTATCCGTATGTTTGAATGTTTCATGGATTCTTATAATTCTCTAAGTACCTGCTCTGTGTTCTCTCTTTTTTTCTGACTCTGTAACTACCTGCTGTGATAACTCAAAGACTTTATTCTTTAACTCTGATGTTCTTTCTTCTCCATGGTCTGATCATTTTTGATACTTTCTTCAGCTTCTTTACATTTCCTGATTGTCTCCTTCATTTCTTTAAGCTCATCCATATCTTTTTTATATTCTACATATCTCTTATCTGACTTTTGGTTTTGTCTTTCCATTTTCTCACCCAATCCCTTTATTGTCTTAATCATCCATATTTTAAATTTCCTTTCTGTTAGATCCATTAATTCTTTATAGGAGGAGTCTTCTGTTATAATTGTCTCATGGTCCCTTGGAGGAGTTGCTCTATTTTGGTTCTTCGTGGTACCTGAATTGTTCTTTTGGTTCTTTTCGTATGTGCTTTTGTCTTATTCACTTTCTTGTGCACCTTTTTCCTTTTCACTTCCTCCTTTACTTCAGGTTACCTTGTCTCAGAGTTTAGGTGATGAAGAGGCTTGTTGGTGTGGGGTCAGAATGCTGAGAAGGGTTGGAGCAAGCAAGGAGAAGCAAGAAGAAAGGAAAAAGGAGGGGAGGGGAAAAAAGAAGAGTAAGGGAAAAGAAAAAGAAATGAAAAAGATAAAAGGGGGAAAGAGAGAATGACAGAAGAAAATTGAAAAATAGGAGAGAAGGAGAATGGGAAGGAAAGATGACAGTGATAGAAGAAATGTTGTTGTTCAGCCAAGTGCTAAGGCCACATCATAAGCTCAAGGGTTTTGAGGGAGCTGGGCTGGGTGGATTCCTTTAAATCAGGCACTCCTTACCAGCCTGAAACACAGTCAAACTCTTCCGCTACCAAATTAGGAAGAGAATAAAAAGAGCAGACACAAAAAACAAGAAGGGTAACTTGAGTTCCTGGCCTACTTGAGCCAGACAACTGATGTGTTCTACCCACTAGACTGCAGTTGTGTCACACTTGCCCTCAGCAAAGAAAGAGTGGACAAAGAAAGAAACAAACAAAAAATAAAATAAAATAAAAATGGAAAAATACTGAAAAAAAGAATAGACAAAGGAAATTAAATGTACTGTTGAATCAAATAAAGGAGAGGGAGGGAAAAGGGATAAAAGAAAGATAGCTGTCCAAGATGAAGGAAAAAAAGGGGGGGGTGGAGGGAATTATCTTAGCTAATGTAGAAGCACAGTACATGGGAAAGATTAGAGGAGTGGAAGAGTCTCTATCACCTGAGACAGTGGTTCTCAACCTTCCTAATGCTGCAATATATTTTCATTGTTAAAAAGGGGTTGCAACCTACAGATTGAGACCTACTAAGAGGGAATGTTGAGGAGTGAAGTAGGGAGAGAGAATAAATCAAGCTAAAGTTCTGCAACCAACAAAAAGGAAAAAAAAGAAAAGAAAAAAAAGTATAGGAGCTCTTGCTCTTGTTGAATGTAAAAATGGGTATGAGGAAAAGAGCCAACTGGACAACTTAGCAAAAAACAAAACACATTCAAACAAGATTTTTTTTAAAAGCTCAAATAGCCTGATGCAAGCAATCTCAGCAACCAAAAGAGGAAGAGAGAGAGAGAAAAAAATTAACCACGAGTTTTACAAGAAAGAAAAAAAGCAACGACAACAAAATATATATAAATATATAAGCATACATGCATAGATATATATGTATACATATATGACATAAGGATCCGACTTTAGTAGGAATATATTTATGTTGCAGTATACTCTCTGGACACCAGGTGATACCGTGAATTTGGGGGATGAACAACATAGTTGTTAACCTCTCTGCTTTCCAGGCTTATCCCTGTTTCCCAGCTAGATTAATCTTGATGATGGCCGGTTTACCCACTTGGCAACTACCAGTGTATTTCTGCCTGTATGGATTTGCTGACTCTGGTTATTTTATATAACTAGAGTCATATAATATGTGGACTACTATATTTGGCTTCTTTAGCATAATTTCAAGGTTGGCTAAGTAATAGACCACTGTGTGGATAGACCACATTGTGTTTATCCTTTCATTCATATTTGGGTTGTTTCTACTTTTTGGCTTTTATAGGTAGTACTGCTGTGACTATTCCAGTTTTTGTTAGAATAACTGTTTTCAGTTATTTTGTAGGTATACCCGAGTGGAATTCCTGAGTCTTATGGTAATTCCATGCTGAACTTTAGAGGATATGCTGAAGTAATTTCTATAGCAGCTGAACAATTTTACATTCCTACCATCAGTGTATGAGGATTCTACATTCTCCACATTCTTGTCAACACTTATTATTTTCCTTTTTTGATTCTTGCCATATTAATGGGTGTGAAATGGCATCTCACTTTGGTTTTGATTTGCATTTCCCAAGTGGCTGACAATGCTGAACATGTTTTCATGTGCTTGTTTGACCATTTGTATATATTTTTTTTGGAGAAATACCTATTCAAGTCTTTTGCCCATTTTAAAAAATTGTCTGTTTGTTGTTATAACTGGTTTTTTAGATGTTCCTGATACTAGATCCTTATCACATGTATGATTTATAAATTACTTCTCCTATATCCTTATCACATGTATGATTTATAAATTACTTCTCCTATATCTTTATCACATGTATGATTTATAAATTACTTCTCCTATTCTGTGGGCTATCTTTTTACTTTTATCAGTGGTGTCCTTTGAAACACAAAGGTTTTTACTTTTGACGAAATCTGAATTCTCTAGCTTTTCCTTTGTTGATGTTCTTTTGGGGTCATAACTAAGAAACCGCTGCTAACTCATAGATTATAAAGATTTACCCTCATGTTTTCTAATAAAGGTTTCATGGTTTTAGATCTTATATTTAGTTCTTTGATCCATTTTGAGTTAATTTTTGTATATGGTAAGAGGCAGGGTTCTAACTTCATTCTTTTGCATGGGGATATCCATTTGTCCCACCACCATTTTTGAAAAGAATGTGCTTTTCCCGTTTTATGGTCTTTGCATCCTTGTTAAAAATTTACCACATTTGCTCAGGCTTATTTTTGAGTTCTCAATTCTATTCCATTGATCTGTATGTCTACCTCTCTGATAATAACATATTGTTGAATACTGTAGCTTTGTAGAAAGCATTGAAATCAAGAAGTACAAGACCTTCAACTTTGTTCTTCCTTTTCAAGTTTTAGCTATCCAGATACCCTTGCAATTCTGTATAAATTTTAGGATCAGCTTTTCCATTTCTCAGAGAAAGACAGTTGGGATTTTGATAAGGGATTGCATTTAATCTATAGGTTATCATCTTAACGATATTAAGTTTTCCAGTCCATGAACATTGAATGTCTTTCAATATTTAGGTTTTCTTTATTTCTTTAAGCAATATTTTTAGTTTTTATTGTGCAAGTTTTTCACCTCCTTGGTTAAATTTATTCCTAAGTATTTTATTCCTTTTGATATTCTTGTAAATGGGATTGTTTTCTTAATATCCTTTCAGACTGTTTATTGTTGAAGTACAGAAGTCTAAGTGTTATGTTGATCTTTTACCCTTAAACTTTGTTTAATTTTCTTATCAGCTGTATTTTTTATTTTTAGGATTCTTTATGATTTTCTAAATATAATAGTCCCCTTTTTTCTGTGGGATACAAGTTCCAAGACTCCCTCAGTGGATGCCTGAAATTGCTGCTACTGTCAAACCCTTTATATACCATATTTTTCCCTATGTATACATACCTATGATAAAGTTTAATTTAAAAATTATACCTATGACAAAGTTTAATATATAAATTATAGATTAATAACAATACCAATAATAAAATAGAATAATTTTAACCATATGCCAACATCACTAGTCTTATGCTTTGGGGCCATTATTTGGTAAAATAAGGGCTACTTAAACCACAAGTACTGTGATACCTCAATCTAACAACCTTAATCTAATCAAGAGGGCTACTACTTTATAACAATTTAGCTTCAACAGTGTGTAATAAATCAACATCTATACAGCTGCATCCCTCAGCCCATGTTGTTATCACTAATTACATCTTAACATACATCATGTGCTTTTTATGGCCTGAAATGTGTCCCTGCCATTCAGATGTTGAAGTGCTATTTCAGAATGTTACTGTGTTTGGAAATATGTCCTTAAAGTGGTTATTAAGATAAACTGAGGTCATATGGGTGAATTTTAATTCAATATGACTGATATTTATATATAAAGAGTAGATTAGGAACCGACATGAACGCAAACAACGGAAAGACCATATGAGGACATGTGTAGAAGGCAGCCATCTGCAAGTACTAGAGAGAGGCCTGAGAAGAAACCAACTTTTCTGACGCCTTGATCTCAGATTTCTAGCCCCTAGGACTATGTGAAATAATTTTCAGTTGTTGAAATTACCCAGTCTGTGATACTTTACTACAGCAGTCCTAACAAACTGACATGTGCTTATTATATTAATTAGATGGATAATTGTTTTATAAATTTGCCTTTTAAATCATGTATAAAACAAAAAGAAAAGTTCTATACCAAAAATATGACAGCACTGACTTGTATAGTTAACTACATAGTTGCCTTTACCAGTGATCTTTATCTCGTGAACTTGGGGTGTCTTTGAGTTACTTTTTAATATTCATTTCAGCCTGAATGGACTCCCTGTAGCATTTCTTGTAGAGCAGGTCTGCTAGTGATGTACTTGTGCAGCTTTTGTTCAACCGGGAATGTCTTAATTTTCTCATCATTTTAAAACATTTTGGGCTGAAACTCATTTATATTAATTAACTATGTTACAGCACACAATTCAGTGACATTTATAGTATATTTACTATGTTATACAGTCACAACCTCTGTCTAGTTTGAGAACTGGATAGAGTTTCCATCACTCTGAAAAGATAATCCCCATTCATTTTACAGCTACTACTTTCTTCTTTTCCCTCTGGTCTCTGGCAACTACCAATCTACTTTCTGTTTCTATTTATTTATTCTTGACGTTTCATATAATGGAATTATATACTTTGAACTATTTGTTTCTGGCTTCTTTCATTTAGCATAGTGTTTTCAAGGTGAATATGTTGTACTATATAGTATGACTTCATTTATTTCATAGCTAAATTATATTCTACAGGATTATAGGACAATTTGTTGATCTATTCATCTATTGATGGACTTTTTGCTTCTTTTTACTTTTTGGTGATTGTGAATAGTGCTGCTATGAACATTTACATGCAAGGATTTGTTTGAGTACCTGTTTTCAGTTCTTTTGAGTGAACTCCTAGGAATGGGATTGCTGGGTCTTGTAAGAATCTTACGTTGAAGTTCTTGAGATGCTGCAAAAATGCTTTTCACAGCTGCAGAAACATTTTACATTCCTACCATCAATGAAAGAAGATTCCATTTTTTCTATATCCTTGCCAACACTTGTTATTTTCATTTATTGGATTATAGCCATCCTCGTAGATGTGAAATGTTATCTTATTGTGATTTCATTTTGTATTTCTCTAATGACTCTTTAGTTTGAAGGTCTTTTCATGTGCTTTGTTGGCTCTTTCTGTATCTTCTTTGAAGAATTGTCTGTTCAAGTCCTTTGCCTATTTTAAATTGGATTATTTGTTGTTGAGTTGTAAGATTTCTCTATGTTCTGGTTTTTTTTTTTTTAAGAGACAGAGTCTTTAACACCCTTGGTAGAGTGCTATGGTGTCATAGCTCACAGCAACCTCCAGCTCTTGGACTTAACCAATTTTCTTGCCTCAGCCTTCTGAGTAGCTGGGACTACACGAACCTGCCACAAAGCCCATCTGTTTTTGTTGTTGTTGTTGTTGTTGCAGTTTGGTCAAGGCTAATTTTGAACCCGCCACCCTCAATATATGGGGCCAGCGCCCTACTTGCTGAGCCACAGGTGCTGCCCTATATGTTCTGATTACTAGACTTTTATCAGGTTTTATGATTCATAGATATTTTTTCCCACATTTTTGTTGTCTTTTTGGTTTCTTGGTTTTTTGCAATATAAAAGTTTTATTATATTGTACTATATTTATTTGTTGATGTTTAGATTCCTCATTTTTTTCTTTTGTTGCTTGTGTTTCTGGTGTCATATGTAAGAATCTATTGCCAAATCTAAGGTCATGAAGATTTATTTCTATTTTTTCTTTTGGGTGATTTATAGTTTTAGCTCTTGCCTGGAGTACTTAAGTCACTAATTCATTTTGAGTTAATTTTTGTACATGATGTGGTGGAGACATCCATCTTCATTCTTTCGCATTGAGTTGTCCAGTTCTCCCAACTCTCTTTCATTTTTGAAGGCTATTATGCCAGATATTGAACTCTTTGTTTTTCTTTGTCTTTCAGGACTTTGAATATGTCATTTCACTACTTTCTGGCCTTCATGGTTTCTTATTAGGAATTTACTGTTTATCTTATTGAGAATTCATTATTGTGATGAGTCACTTCCTTCTTGGTGCTTTTAAGATTCTCTCTTGTTTGATTATAATATGTCTTTGGATGGCTTTGAATTTATCCTCATTAGAGTTAAGGGTTTGGATATGTAATGTCATGTCTTTCATGTAATTTGGGAAGTTTGGGACCATTATTTCTTCAGATGTGCCTTTTGCCTGTTTCTCCTCTTCTTATAGCATTTTTTTCTTTTTTTTTTATTGAATGTTAACTATGTACATTAATGCACTTCTGGGGTACTTATAGCATTTCTATAATATGTATGTTAACAGACTTGTTACCATTCCACAAGTACATTATTACTCTTCATTTCTGTTCAGACTGGATAATTTCAATTGTCGTATCTTCAAGTTTGCTCATTTTTTCTTGTGCCTATGTCAAATCTGCTGTTAAACCCCTTATGTATTTATTTATTTATTCTTTTCTTAATTCATTTTGAATATTGTAGTTTTCAGTTCAAGATTTTTTATTTGATTCCTTTTCATAATTTATTTGTCTTATTTTATTTTTATCCTCTATGAAGGATTCAGGCATTATTCACATGTTTTTCTTTAGTTCTCTGACCGTGGTTTCTTTTAGGTCTTTGAATATATTTAGGACAGTTGATTTGAAGTCTTTGTCTAATAAATCTACTGTCTGGGTAATCACAGTGTGGGTTTCTATCAGTCTTTTTTTTTTTTTTTCCAATGAATGGGTCATAAATTCTTATTTCTTTTGTGGCTTATAGTTTTTATTTGAAAACTGAAATCTCTGGAAATCTAGATTTCCATCCCCTTCCTAGAGTTTGCTCTTTTTGCTTGTTGAGGGCTGCTCTTATTTATTTGTTCAGTGACTTCTCCAAGATATTTTTGCAAAGACTTTATTCCTTGTCATATAGAGTCTCTACAGTTTTAGTTATGCTATCTCAATGTCAGCCAATGACTTGTCCTTCTACAGTTGAAGTCAAAAAGAAAAAATAATTATTTTCCTGGTTGTGATTGGCTCTGATCTGGGGTATTTTTCAGTGTTTACCCAGTTGGCCTACAACTCTGCATTAGTCTTCCATCATTTGCTTGCACAGAGCTTAAAGATCAACCAGAAGTATATACCTTTTCTGAAGTCTTTTCTGAATGTGCCTGTGGCTCTTAGCATATGGACTCTAGATTCCCTGGTATATGTGAAAGCCATGCAGATCCCTTATTTTAGTGATTATCTTCCTTTTTATCCTCCTCTTTCTCAAGCTTTTTTGTCCATCCACTGGTTGCCACATCTACTGTGTCTTTTCCCCATTAGCTATAACTAGTATATGTCTTCCAATGCTCTGGCAGTTGCTGCTTGGGAATCTGCTCCAGCCTAAAGGAGTAGACACAAAAATAAGCTTCTCTGCCAGTCTGTCAGGTCAAAATAAATAACCACAAATATTTAATAACAAGGTCCAGATTTCCCTACTGGTACCAGCACACCTCACCAGGATTGAGCACCACTATTTTGATGGCCACTATTGAGCTGAGGAAAGAAGGATGTTAAGTGGGTAAGTAAAAAATCATGGTACTTTTTCGTGTGGCACCTGTGGGTCAAAAGGGTAGGGCGCTGGCCCCATATGCCGGAGGTGGCAGGTTCAAACCCAGTCCCGGCCAAAAAAAAAAACCCCCAAAACCATGGTACTTTTTAATCAAAATTTCCCACTCTCTTTCTTCAGTAAGAACTTCTTGGTTGCTGTGAGTTTTTAAATTAGATTTCATTGGTCTGAAAAGGTTTATTTTATTAGTTTTTGCTAGATTAAAAGTTACTTCAGTGGAGGGACCAACTTTTGGAACTCCCTACTCTGCTATTGTTTGTGATATTATCTGACATGGTTTTTAAATAATTGGAGATTTTCCAGGGAACTTTTTAATTCTCTTGTGATAAGAGACTATATGATTTTGGCCTTTTTATATTTGTTGAAACTTATGTTATGGGTTTAAGATGTGGTTACATTTGGAAAATGTTTCATATGCTCTTGAAAATAATGTGTGTGCAGTAATTGTTGTATATAGTGGTCTATGATTTCCAATTAGATCAAGCTGAGTAATAGATTTACTCAAGTTTTCAATATTTATATTGATTTTCTTTCTCTTTATGTATGTTCTTCCTGTTATTGGAAAAGGAATAGTGTAATCTCCAGCTATGTGTGTAGATTTGTCTGTTTCTCCTTTCATTTATTTAAATTTCTGCTTCATATACTTCACATATTGAACTTGTGATATTAGGTTAGTGGACCTCTGATTATTATATTTTCTTGATGAATTGATCATACCCCCTATATCTCTGTGAATATTACTTATCCTGCAGTCTCCTTTTTCTGACATTAATATAGCTGTCTGTTGATGAATGTGTACATGACATACTTTTGTGTCTTTAAACATTTTATCTTGAAATAATAACAGATAGTTTATATGGAGTCCCCATTTAGCTTTCATTCAACTTCCCTTAGTAGCAACGTGTTGTATAACTATAGTATATTTATAAAAACCAAGAAATTAATACTAGTGTTAGCTGGCATAGTACTGTCAAGTAACCTACCAACTTGGCTTGTTTTTTTCTAGTGTTTTTGCACTTAACTTTTCTCTATTCCAGATTCAATTAGTATGTCATATTGCATTTAGTTGTCATATCTTTTTAATCTCTTCCAGTCTGCGACTTTCCTTGCTTTTTATGACCTTGACTCTTGTGAAAAATACTAGTCAGTTGTTTTGTAGAATGATTCTCAATTTGGGATTTGATGTTTTCTTAGGAATAGTCTGGGGTTTTGGGTTTGAGGTTAGTAAGAATTTGGCAGAGGTGAAGTGTCCTTTTCATCACACATTATACAGCATCAGTTATGTGATACCAGCATGACCTATTATTGTTGATTAACCTAATTTTTCTCTTAATGCTTTTATGGTTGCCCTTTTTTGCAGTTAAATATCTGATACATTTGTAATTTTTTCTAGGAAATGCATCTAATTTTGTCCTTCTTTAATATGACTTTTAAAGAATTCCAGTATCACTTACTACATTTTTCATCTTTTTTTCTTGAGTTAAGTTATAATCTCTTTTTATATGTACAATAGAACCTCTGTAAGTTGACCACCCAAGACACACTGCAACAAACTGGCAACGTATGGAGGTGGTCAACATTGGAAACTAGACCTACTATACTGATGTGCATGTGCTACATGTCTGGTCTATGAAAATCAGGTCAACTTATGGAGGTTGTCAGTATAGGTAGGTGGTCACCTGTGGAGGTTTTATTGTGCAGTTTCCATATGCAGTTGAATCTTCTTTGTTCTTATGTTTTGTTGTCTCCTTAGTAATCTGTATTATGTTCAAGGAAGTTTTTCACTTGTGTTAATTGTACTAATAAAATAATAGAATATGAATGTAAATAAAAATTTGTTGGCTAATAGAAGATAGATACCACAAAGATAAATTAGGAGTATTGTAAATTATTTCACTTGTGAAAGAGAATGCTAGGGGATGAATTGATATATGGGTTTCAGGTAAATGAAGGGGCTTCCCTGAGGTGTCTATCACTGATTTACATTTGTAGAAGGATAAGTGGAATATTGATTGATCTTTCTAAGAGGTATTAGGATAGAGAGAATTCCTTTTGTTCAAGATTATGGAATTAAGTGACCTCAAAAAGTCTTTTACAGTAGAATTAATGAATTGTTTGCATAAATGGGAAAAGCAGTGTCATTTATTGGAACTTTAAAAATGAGTGGCTTTGCAAAATATTGTAGTTGGTGCTAAAATACGATGACTGTTCTCCATACACATATATCCATTTGTATTTTGTTACTAAGACTTTTTAAGGTGAGGAAGGGTACCACAGACTAATGCATAGATTGTATTGTACTTTACTATAGACTTGGTCTTTAAAGAAATAAAAAGTTTCAAAGTTTTAAGATAATGTCGGCCACATTTATAATTTTTGATGTATATGAGCCATGTTCTAAGAAGCCTTAAAAAAGAATACCCTCCAGTATTTCGTGTCCTGTGCCCATACTGTCAAATAATGTGTGGTTCCCCAGTGAATACTTGTGTACTAACTCACTTGAGGACATGGCTTTTTTTAGACTCAGATACTTTGATTTTTCCCAGAGGACGGTTTGCTATTTCTACTTGACATTTCTCAGAAGAAAAATAGAAAGCATAGCACCATTAGTTTCCCATTGTAAAATGAGTAGATCGTTATTATTTTATATTTATTCTGTTTTTTTTAAATTGATTGTAACTTTTTTGTTCTAATTAAATGTACATTGCAGTACAATAGGAAAGTTGACTTTAATTTTTCGTTGACTCAGATTTTTTTTCTTTTTTTGTCTTCCCATTAGATGCCTTTATGGATTTTGTTTGGAGGGGTTAGCATACAATAGTCCTCATAATGGATTATATAGAAAATTTCAAGAAAAGATAAAGACTCTTTAGTTTGTTTTACAAAGAAAAGCATTTTCTGAACTTCAGTGGAATTTGACGCTGTAGAACAGTATGTCAGTATATCTATTCTGAGTTCTATAATTCAAAGAACATTCTTTGAGTAACTATTGTGCATTCAGTAATCTTTCTTTCAGTCTGATCTACCTACCTCCTAAAAGAAGTTAGTTTTTCTATAGCAATTATTTTTCTTTTCTGCATGACATCTAGAAACAAGTACAGTGTCATGCAAATGTAGATAATTTTCTCTGACCTTGCTGGATATACTCAGAATTATGCTTGGGTTAAATTTTGCTAAGGAAAAGCTGAAACATTACAACCATAAGTACATATGCATACAAATATATGCTATAGCTAAGTATAGGCAGTTTTCATGTTTTTTGCCTGTATGCCTGTATATGTCAATTATTCTCAGTTTATTTTTTGTATGTTTATTTTAATGAATTCACATTTTTTAGACCTGTAATAAACAAGAGAAAAGAAGAATTATTGGGCTAAGGGAAAGGTCAAAACCAGAGGTTACCAGAAATTCCTACAAGACTATTTATTTAGGTTGCTTCCTCAAAATTAGAATTATTGAATTAGGAAGTTTGGGGACTGGCACCCATACTTCAGTGATCAATTAGGGCTCTGGCCACATGCACTGGGGCTGGTGGGTTTGAACCCAGCCTGAGCCTGCTAAACAAACAGATAACAACAACAACAACAAAAAAAGAGCTGGACATTGTGGCAGGTGCCTGTAGTGCCAGCTACAAGGGAGGCTGAGGCAAGAGAATCTCTTGAGCCCAAGAGTTTGAGATTGCTGTGAGCTGTGATCACAGAGGGTGACATAGTGAGACTCTGTCTCAAAAAAAAAAAAAAGAAGAAGAAGTTTGGGAATTGAGAATTCACCAGTTAGGACTTTATAACTAAAAGTGTTTATTCTTGGTTAAGGCGCCAGCCGCTTGAACTGAGCTGGTTGGTTCAAATTAGCCCAGGCCTGCTAAACAACAATGACAACAACAACAAAAAGAGCTGGGTGTTGCGGTGGGTGCTTGTAGCTCAGCTACCTGGGAGGCTGACGTAAGAGAATCGCTTAAGCCCAAGAGTGTGAGGTTGCTATGAGCTGTGACGCCACAGCACTCTATCAAGGGTGACGTAATGAAACTCTGTCTCAAAATAAGTAAATAAAAATAAAAGTGTTTATTCTTATATTAGTTTTCACTTTTTTGGGGGGCAGTTTTGCCCAGGACTGGGTTTGAACCTGCCACCTCTGGCATATGGGGCTGGCACCCTACTCCCTTGAGCCACAAGCACTGCCCTAGTTTTCACATTTTGACTGAAAAAGAGTTATCGATCATTTGTTGTGTGATGATCTGCTTTTAGCATTTGTGGAAGAGATAATTTTTTTGTCATATTTTACTGGATTTTTCTGATAATTTTTAAATTAATTGATTAATTAACACATGTAACTAGATATTCTTGAGTGATATTTTATGTTAGCTCTTGCAAAAAAAAAGCTCTAGTCAACATAGAGTAGAGAGAGTGATAACAGATATTCTTGTCTTATTCTTGAAGTGCAAAAATAGGGACAGATTTCTTTTTTTCATCCTGTAGATAGATACATAGCTATAAGGTTTTGGGGGGTGTTTTTGTTGTTGGTTAGCAAGCCGGGCCAGGTTCGAACCCAGCAGCCCTGGAGCATGTGGCCAGCACCCTAATCACTGAGCTGTGGGTGCCCAGTCAGCTGAAAGGTTTGTTTTTTCTTTTTTAATGGATGCTCTATATTTAATTGAGATATTTTCTTTATTTCCTAGGCTGTTGAGAGTTTTTATTATGACCAGTTGGCATTTTGACAAAATTCATTTCCTATGTTTATAGATGGACACTTTTATTCTTTTATCATAGTGAAATCATCAATTAGTTTTCAACTGTTAAACAAATCTTGCCTTCTTATAATAAATGCAACTTGGCTATATTTTTTTTATACCTTTGGATTTGCTTTGTGAAACGTTTTGTAGGATTTTTTCCAGTTATATTTATTAGATAGATTAGACTATGATTTTTGTTTTCAATAATATGCTTGTCAGATTTTGATATCAAGGCAATGGTTAATTTATGAGTGTGTTCATGAACTGAAAGAGATAACCAGTAAGTATTAAAATGTTGAACTGTTTTAGGTACCAATTTAAACATGTATTTAAATGATCAGGTGTCTGATCAGCTTTAAGTACTGTGTTTCATACTATGTCTTACCCTTTGTTTCTTGAAAATTTTGCTTTATTAGTAGGGTTTTATTTTTATTTTTATTTTTTTTTTGAGACGGAGCCTCAAGCCATCCCCCTGGGTAGAGTGTCTTGGCATCACACTCACAGCAACCTCCAACTCCTGGGCTCAAGTGAGTCTCCTGCCTCAGC
>CAUYTI010152259.1:0-13179 GCA_963575145.1 Galago senegalensis | reverse complement strand
CTGAGAAAATGACATGAAGGCTGTGATGACCAGTTTGATGGAAGTATTTCAGAATGCATGTGAAAACCCCATACTGTACCCCAGAAGTGCATTAATGTACATAGTTAACATTCAATTAAAAAATTTAAAAAAAAAAAAAATGTTATGAAGATCTATAGATATGGGCTGGGTGCAATGGTGACTAGCACCTGTAATTCCAGAAATTTAGAGGCAGAGGAACCCTTGAGGCAAGGAGTTCAAGACAAGCCTGGGCAAAATAAGTGAGACCCCGTCTAAACAAAAAAAAATTTTTCAATGATAAGTACATAGGTACATATTTTTTAAGTCAAATAGTGCCATGGGGTTCATAATGGAAATCAATAGCTCTCTGTTTTACTTCACCCTAGTCTAGTACTATAATCTCTAGAGATAGTTAACACTAACTCTTCTAGCTATTTGTAAATAATGCAGTTTAGACTGCTATGTCTTGATTTTACAGTTTGATACTGTATCATTTGATTTCCTCTCCACCCAAATCATCTCCTCACCACACACATACACACGCCCCATGGTTCTCCCAGGCTCCCCAAACCTGTCAGCCATAATGTTGATTAAATCAATAGTTAATGGCTGTATAATCATGATGATAAGTATCTTTGACAGTGGAAACCTGTGTTATAATACTCTGTCTCAAGGAGGGGACTGTGTGCTCAATATTCCATGTGCCTACCAGTAATTTATCCCCAAATTATCCCACAGCGTCATAAAACATTTTTAAAAATAAAAGGGGAACAATATTGAGGCCTTATTATGTGCTGGAAACTATTTTAAGCACTCTGCATGTGTTAATTTCACCTTCCCTTCAACCTTACCTAGTGGCCTTATGATAATATTTCCAGTTTGCAAAAAAGAAAACTGAGTTAAATACTATGGCAGCATGGTTAGTAAGTGATACAATAGAGATGGAAACCCAAGCATTCTGACTTCTAGAGGCTGAGCTCTTAACTCCAGCCCAAGATAGTCAAAGAAGCCTGCCAGCCTCTTGTCACCTGCCTGGAACTTCCCTTCACACTCTGGGGAGGAATTCTCTCACCTCTGAACTTTGGGTCTCTTCTTTTATTTTTTTTAATTGAATGAGAACTATGTACATTAATGTACTTCTGGGGCTCTTCTTTCCTGAACCTCATGCTGGGCCTTCTTTTAGTAAATACTTTCTCTAGTAAATTCCACTAAAAAGGGAAAGAGAAGGAGAGACTTTGAGGCATGAATATTTGAAGTGTCTTTCCTTTGCCCGCACACTGGATTAATAATTGGACAGTGTAGTCTTTTCTCTTGCCAGTGTAACAGATCACCACGGACATAGTGGCTGAAAACATGAATTCATCTGATGATTTCTGCAGAACAGAAGTCTAAAATAAGTCTGCAGGGCTGCTCTCCTTCTGCAGCACCCGGGGAAGATTCCTTTCCTTACCCATTCCATCGAACAATCGCTCTCTCTCTCTCTCTTCTCCATCTTGATTCAGACCTTATAAGGGCCTTTGTGGTGATACCGGACACACCTGATAATTCAGGCAGTTCTCCTCATCTCAAGATCCTTAACTTGATGATATTTGCAGAGCCGCTTTGCTGTAAAGTTGGCCCCTGAACAACATGGGTTCAAGCTGCACAGGTCCACTTCCATGGGGATGTTTTCCAACCAAGTGAGGATTGAGAATACGGTACTTATGGGTCACAAACCTGCAGATAGAGAGGGCTGACTTTCCTACGGACTTGGGCTCCCTGGAGCCAACTGCGGAACTTGAGGGTGGCTAGACTCTGGTACACTGTGGGGTCCTGGAAGCCGTTTCCCACAGGTCCCGAGGGGTGAGTGTATGTAGTAATGTTCACTAGTCATGGGATTAGGACATGAACATCTTGGGGGGCAGGGGGGTAGCATAATGCAGCTGATCAAAACCAAAACTTTTATGTTGAAAATCACTTACCCTCAGATTTTGAAGAGATTGATTCCTGGTGTTTTTGCCATCCTGTGCTGCTCTAGGGAGCCTCCAGCCAATGTATGTCCTTACCTTGTGCATATGACCTGGTTTCTCATCTCCTGAGTAAACTTTCAGAGACTTCTATTTATACCTCTTCAAACTACAATGAATGCCTTGGTGCAAGTTTTTTTCCTATGTTCTACTGAGCACTTAAGTAAGCACTTTGTATAAGAAAATGCATGCTTTTCAATTCTGAGAAACTTTATAAATTCATTTCTTTGATATCACCTCACATTTTTTCTTTTCTTTCATTCTAAAATTCTTGTATTTGGAGTCAGCATTCTTAAATTGACATCTCCTCCAATTTTCCATTTTTTGGTCATTTTGTACTTCCTGGGAGAGTTCTTCAACTTTAGCTTTCAACCTTTCACCTGATTTTATCATTTCTGCTATTCTATTTTTGCATTCTAAGAGTTCCACCTGGTTCTCTTATGTTGCTTTTATGTTATTGGGGCAGAGGGGTGTTGTTGGTTTTAATTGTTTTTACTTTGAATAAGGGTATCTTCTTGTTGTATGGATATATCAGCTTTTGTGTATCCAAGAATATGGATTATAGTTATTTTTGTTGTTCTGTGGATTTTATTTTACTTTTATCTTTTGCCCTTTGCACTGTTTCTATATTGTCCAATTTGCTTTTGTTCACTGTGGGTGATTTCTGTCACTGCCTTTATTGTTTGAGGTGCTCATCAGTTGTGTGGTGCTCCTTGGGTAAATACTGGGGATTGAGGCACTAAAAGCTACATGTCGCTTCTGGGTCAGTCAGTGAGTTCCACTCTCATATGTTAAAGGCCTTTTCACTGAAGGAATATCCAAATGTCAGTATCTGTAGGTCTTTTTTTCTAAGTCCACTAACTCCTGTGGAGAAGAAGGCTGAGGCAGAGGCAGTATGTCTCTGGCTGAAAGCATTCTTGGAACTGCAAGGGTTGGCAGACATACAGGGTAGGGGTCCCAACATTTTAGTATATAGGCTTTCACTTCTTCCCCCTGTTATTCACAAGGCAGGTGCACTGCCGGCTACATGCCAGGTGACCCAAAATCCAGATTCTCTGATGTTAAGGGACAAACTTCCCCAGCTTCTCTGTTGCCTGACTAATATCCCAATAACCAGATTTGGAAAGGAAGCTGTCCTGGACCAACCAAGCACCCAGCCACCCACAAACTGACTGAATCAGCCCAGACAAGCCATGGCCAGGCCAGAAGAACTAGCCAACAGAGCCCAGCACAATTTTCCACCTACAGAATGATCAGCTCAATAGATGGATTCTTTTGGGGAGTCACTACATTTTTGTTACACAGCAATAGTTGACTGCTATAAACAGTAATTCAAGGCAAGCAACCAATGTGCAGATACAAGTCAAAAGAACAAGTATCCTGACTTCACTTCTCTCTTTCAGAGGACCTGATTATGCCCACGTTCATCTAACCCAGCCTTACGCTGGAGAGTAAGAGAGTCCACTGAATGTTTCCACATGTCAACCTCCCAGTGCACAAAGCAGGATGAAGATGAGTAATCTGGAAGAATAAAAGGAAAGTCACCTATCTACCTACTCATCTACTTTTTAATTTAAATAATGGCTGAAGATTTTTGTCAAATGCCTACAATGATCTTAAAGACCCCAGAAAAGATTAGAAAATAAATTGTTCTCTGATTTGACCAATGGTTATAGGAAACGCATGGGAAGGTCTGTGTTTATTCCAAGTATATTAATTCTAGTACTACTTTCTTATATGATTCACACCAAGGACTAACATCCTATACTGCCTTCTCAACTTATAGGTACAATAATAAATGATAAACTATCTGCCCAATGGAGAAGAGGTCAGGTCTCTTAAAAATATTATGTCAGGTCTTAAACAAAAATTCAGCTAAATAAACAAAATTCAGGTAAACAGAATTATGTTCATACTTACATATAAAGAGAAAAAAAGTGTGCAATCATATGAGTTGGTTTGGATTAGGTGTGGCTGAAAGTTGTAGAAAGTGAGATAACATGACTTAAATTTAAAAAGTCTACATGGCCTGGTCTCCCCACCCAGGCCGCTGTAACTTGGTGCTTCTCCATTCTCAGCATGTGTCGTCTGCGTCTTGGTCCCGGAAGGAGACTCACGGTCCAGTCATCACATCTGCCTCCCAGCCAGTGAGATGAGCGGGGGATAAAAGAAGGAGTGTCTGCTCCCTATGAACACGTTCCTTAAGTCACAAACCCCTCTTGCATTTATGTTCGATTGTTCACAGTTCAGTGACGTGAGGGCTCCTAGTTCTGAAGAAGGTTGGAGAATGCAGCCTTCATTTCATAAGGCTGTGCTCCCAGCGGAGAAAAACAGATAACTGGGAGAAACCAGTAAGTTTCTCCATCTCAACTTTTTATTATTCCTCCGAAACTGAACTTCCTAGGAAATGTGTGATAATTGATACATATTCTACTGGATAACCTGAGGTCTGCCAAATACCAATTCTACCTTGAAGTATTCATTAAAAATCAGACAGATGAATCTGATTTTGTGAACATCTTCAATTTTCAGAAGTTCAATTGGCTGATTGGTTTGGGATATTGAACTTATTAAGACAGGACTATAGATAAGAAAGGTGTTGTTTGGCTTTGTTGGGATAAGAATATTCGATGGGAAGGGCCTTCCATTTAAACCTCTATGAACATAACGGATGATTTAGGCTAAACCATGGCTAAAGCTTTGCAGAAATTGATTTCTCTCACATATGAAAGTCTAACAGTCCAGGTTGTAAGAAAGACGGCATGAACCCAGGGATCTGTTAACCAGAATTTTCCCAGAGAGTATCAGCAATCCCTATTCTCACAAATAACTTGAACATGTAATTCAGAGGCTTTTGGTCTCCAGGAGAGGGTAAGAGGGAAAAGGAAGATGGCACACGTCCCAGACTAGTACAAAGATGCTACCGTGTGAGACTAAGATTCGTTGATCTTCAGATTCATATCCTGAAGTACGTAAAGCAAAGTGGTGTTTTGGTTATGTGTTTATTTCTTTCCCAGGAAAATTCCATCACGGCCTTGAGAGAGCAAATGCATACACTTTACACTGCCCCTTGGGGCCACTTTCCTCCTGCTAATAAAGCCCCAGTCTCTAGACCATCCTTTAAGAAACACGGCTTTCAAATAAAAGCACAGTTGTTTAACCAGATCGCAATGAAAACTCGCTGTGAGTGATCTCACCATTGACACTGGTTTACCAATCCTTAATTTTCACAGAGAATGCATTGTGGGAGGTAGAATCCTGGCATGGAGCTGGGAGGGCATTAAGTGACAAAAAGAGGGAAGAGGTGAGATAGTAATTTTTAAATTATTTGTGAAGCCAGGACACAAACATAAGAGGGTCCTTATCTAACAAAAGCAATCAGTGTAACCTGCTTCTGTGTGCTCTCAATGAGTCCCCAACAATAAAAACATAAAATAAAATAATTTGTGAGCACAAAGAAGAGTCCTTAAGCTAATCACTTAGAAATAGGCCATCGAAGTCCCCTCCAAACTCCCCTGAGATGCCAAGGATCATTAAACCTGGAGGGGAAGCTGACAACAGCACACAAAACAGCCACACCTGCTTCCTTTCCATCTGGGTCTTATACACTTTCTGGGGAGGGAAAACAGCCATCTAACTGACGCTTGTACTAGACTATTTATTGTAGCTCAATTTATAATCGCCGAAATGTGGAAACAGCCTACATGCCCACCAGCCTAGGAATGGATTAACAAGCTGTGGTACATGTATACCATGGAATATTATTCAGCCATTAAAAAAATGGAGACTCCACAGCAATTGTATTAACCTGGATGGAAGGTTAATGTGGAACACATTATTCTTAGTAATGCATTACAAGAATGGAGAAGCATGAATCCTATGTAGTCAATCTTAATTTGAGGACAGTTAATGACAATTAATGACACAGTGGGTGTGGGGAAAGAGGAGAGCAGAGACAGAAAGAAGGAGAGAGAGGGATGGGGGAAGGGAAGAGCAGAGAGAGGGAAGGAGGGAGGGATAGGGTCTCAGTGTGTGTCACTCTTGTACCCTCAATGAATCCCCAAATAAAAACCAAAAAAAAGCCATCTAACCTGATGAGCCTGAAAGGAGCATTCTGCAAATGGTATTTTGTTTCACATTAAGTGATTTCCTCCTAAGAAATCATCACTGTTATAATAGCAAGACAATTAGGGAAGCAGAGAGAAGGGTTTGATTAATTCTGCTTCTAATGTGTCCTGTCTAACAAGAACGTGGGTGTCTATGCCAGAACAGTCAATAGGCTTAGATCCTGGATGAGAGCACAGATGCAATGGTGATATCTATTTTTTTTTTAAGAGACAGGGTCTTTCTGTGTTGCCCAGGCTGGAATGCCGTGGCTGTTCACAGTTATAATCCAGCTCACTGCAGCCTCAAACTCCTGAGCTCAAGCAATCCTCCTGCCTTGGCCCCCTAAAGTAGCTGGGACTACAGATGCACACCGCCATAGCTAGTGTCTTTTAATGTGTGTGGAGAGTGTGTGCACATTCTAATTGCTTATTATAAATCAAAAGTAATTTGGTATATACTAAAGAAATACCAAAGTGAAGTATTATAAATCAAAAGTAATTTGGTATATTTACTCAGAGTTTCCTTGCTGTTATGCAGATCTGTATAAAGTGTTTCTCATAAGAGGATTCATTGTGTTTCATTGTGAACGAGCATTATTACATGCATATACAGGAAGAAATTGTTCAGCCTTAAAGAGTAATTCATAAACTTCCCTTCTACTCAGCTTCAAGTCCCTCGATGCCAGAATAAGGGCAGTGAAACCCCAGCTGAGAGGACGTCTTAGGTGATGAGGATATGTCTGGCAAGACACACATATGCACCCACACGCATTCTAGAGGCTGTTGCAACAAGGCTAAGCATTCCTGGACATACATAATTCTAGTTGTGAGTAACTTTTAGCATACAGCCTTTACTACTCATTGGGACAAGTCTGTTTCTGTGTTCTGTGTAACTAAAAAAAAAAAAAAAGCCATGTAAAATATCATGAGACATACTATAGGCAAGTTGGTGTCAAAAGATTGTTTGCTATGTTAATGTCCCTTTCTTCTCTATGGTTCTAAAATAATACACTTAATTTGCAAAGAATTCCAAGCAATATAAAGAAAAAATAGAAAGAACCCTAGAAAGGAATTCCCTAGAACACTGATGGTTTCATTAATTATGAGCCAATGCTTAGCCACCACATGTAGATTGTTTTAATCACTAGGTCTTGAACTCAGAAGTTACCATGTTTCTACCACCTGTGCTGTTTAGTACATCACCACCCACAGAGAACCATTTCTCTTTAACTATTAATAGCTTTCTCTAATCACTTTCCTGATCTTTCTCTCATGTATGTGCACACACACAAGTGCACGCACACACCAGGTGTTTTCTCTACCTCTCAATTATGCATTTTTTTGCTACCCAGTCTTAGTAATCTCTTACCACCTTTAATTATACAATAAACATGTACATAGACTCCTGAGAAATACAACAGACAGATTCTGGCACCCTTATGAAAAGCAGTTCCATTTTTATATAGTCACAGTTTAGTGTATCTGTGCAGGGGTATTTATAAATCCCACATAGTGATTTGTTATGAAATATCACATAATTACCCTCAAACATGAAAATACATATATGATAGGCAATTCATAAGGTTCTGGTTTGTTTTAGTTCTTCATTGAGCATCAAAACACCCCAAAACTTAATGCTTTAAAAAAAAGATTTATTTATTATTTTTCATGATCCTAGAAAAGGGGTCCTCAAACTTTTTAAGCAGGGGGCCAGTTCACTTTCCCTGAGACTGTTGGAGGGCCGGACTGTAGGCCCCCAGATAAGTGGGCTGCTAAGCAGGACAGGCAGCAGTGGCAAAAACACCCAGTGGGCAGGATAAATGTCCTAGGAGGGCCACATGTGACCTGCGGGCTGTAGTTTGAAGATGCCTGTCCTAGAAGTTGACTGGGTGGTACTCATGCAGCAGCATTCAGCTGGTGGGACAGCTTAGGGATCAAGCTCAGATAAAAACCACACAGAGGGTGCAGCCTCCCACTGGTGGCCTTTCATTCTGGGCTTTGACATGGCAGCAGTGCAGGGCAGCATTCCAAGAGGGAAGGCCAAATAACTGAGGGCTTCGAAGTCTGTGACTGAAGTCTTTATTAGGGTCACATTTGTGAGGTCTCATTGGCCAAAGCAAGTCTGTGACCAAGTCCAAAGTCAATATGGGAGAGGAATACATAAGTGTATGGGTCCAAGAAGGTGTGACTCATTGTAAGATGTTACTGTGAAAGCCTACCATGTGGCCCAATATCATCCAGTTGTCCAAAGATGTGGGATCTGAACTCTTGGCATAAAGAATGATTATTGCACACAGGCAATCCAAAAACATGTTTTCCATGTGTTCTGGAAGGCAAGCTTTACCGTGAAGACAGGCTCAACAAATGAAACATGCTTCTGGGTTATTCGCAACAATGAATAGCTTCTTTAATACAAGACACACTTCCTGAACAAAAATGAGAAGGCAAGAAAGAACAAGAGAAATGTGAATGAGACACATCTGGGTAGATTCCCAGGAAAGCTGACATTTTCTGTCATGTACCTTCCCCATGACCTTGCGCCAGTGTCTCTGACTCAGTGTAGACTGATATTAGATTGACAGGGGTCTTGCTTTCGTTTTCCTCTACATCTGGAGTCCTACCCTGGAGTGTAGACGAAGTTGTTATTGAGGAAGAGAATCTCTGAGGATGGGGAAAACAGGCTAATGAGGCCCTAGTTTTCCAGGAAAAAAAAGGAAACTAAGAAATCCTAAGAGAATCAAGCAATCTAGTGGTATCTGGGGGGAGTTCATGGAGGAGCAGGTAGGCATCTTATTAGTCGACGACTACTTGAGTTGTTCCTTGAGAGATGAGTGTAAATTGCTTTGTGCTTCTTTATCCTTTCTGGTTGTTCCCTAAGGACCAAGGGAAGTGTCATTGTATCATAAGTTATTTGAATTTTATTCAAAAAAACAAACTTCGTAGCCTGAACCAAACATCTTCATTTTTAAGCACATGTGGACATTACTTATAAAATTTTTAATACTAACCCCAGGAGGGAAAGTTTTCCTTGGCTACATTTTTGAGGTTACTTCATTAACGGACTCCCTGCTGTTACCTTCTTTGCAAACTCATCTGGAACACTGCTGTAGCTGTTCTGTAAAACCAAAATCTTCCAACTCCAGAGAAATGACACCACAGAGATTTGCTGCAAATGCATTGCAGACAAAAGTTGCTTCCAGGAAACTACCTAAAGGATCAAAACTTTCCCTCCTGCCAAATCTCAGATCCCACATACAGGCAGAGAGAGCCAGGAGCTTGGGCTTAAAGCCGGTTTACTGGACTGGACTAGGCAATCTAATCTCATAACTAGATCCCATTCACTATTAAGTATTTTTTTTTTTTTTGCAATTTTTGGCCAGGGCTGGGTTTGAACCCACCACCTCTGATATATGGGGCCAGCACCCTACTCCTTTGAGCCACAGATGCTGCCCTACTATTAAGTATTAAAATGAAATTATACTTCCTTACAAGCATAAATACCTTTTTATGGTATTAAATTAAATCTCTGTATCAGTAAGAAAACCAGACTGGAATAGAAAATTCTCAGATGCTGTAAACCACCAAGGATAACTTTGTTGGGGTATAATGTTTGGCATTATAGGAAGCAGGGTGAACTAATTCAGCCAAATATTTTATCCCTAAAATATTAACTTATGGTTTACGGAGCCAACCCTAAATAGTACCCTGAATTGATGTATAATCCATATATAAGCCTTATAATATTTACCTATTGGGGGTCCTTGGGGTCAGTCTATGCCTATCCCAAACACACCAAAATATAGCCGCTAAAGACCAACCTATAGTTTTGTACCACCTGGAGTCAAAACACATAACAATCTCCAGAGATCGAACCAGGAAGAAACTAACACTGACTAGACCAATAATGAATAGCAAGATTGAATCAGTAATAAAAAAATCTTCCAACAGAAAAAAGCTTAGGTCCAGATGGATTCACAGCAGAATTCTATCAGACATACCAAAAGAAAAAAAGAAAAAAAAAAGATGCTAATCTTAAACTATTTTAAAAGATTGAGAAAGAGGGGAATGTTCCCAACATCATTCTGTAAATGCAGTATTACCCTGATACCAAAGCCAGGAAAGGATGCAATGAAAAAAGAAAACTAGAGACCAGTATCTCTGATGAACACAGATGCAAAAATCCTCAACAAAATACTAGCAAATAAAACCCAACAGCACATCAAAATGATAATTCACCACAATCAAGTGGGTTTCATCCCAGGTATGCAAGGGTGATTCAACAAATAAGAGTAAATAAATTTGCTATATAAACAAAAAACATGTAATCATCTCGATAGATGTGAAAAAAAGCATTCAGTAAAATCTAGCATCACTCCATGAAAAATGCCCTCAAAAAATCAGCATGGAGCCTGTGGCTCAGTGAGTAGGGCACTGGCCCCATATATCAAGGGTGGTGGGTTCAAACCCAGTTCCGGGCCAAACTGGAACAACAAAAAAATAGCTGGGCATTGTGGCAGGTGCCTGTAGTCCCAGCTACTCAGGAGGCTGAGGCAAGAGAATCTCCTAAGCCCAGGAGCTGGAGGTTGCTGTGAGATGTGATGCCATGGCACTCTACCAAGGGTGACAAAGTGAGACTCTGTCTCTTAAAGAGAAAAAAAAATCGGCAGGGAAAGAACATATTTCAAAATAATACAAGCCATATATAACAAGCTTGTAGCCAACATCACATTAAATGGGGAAAAGTTGAAAATATCCCCACTAAGAACTGGTACAACATTCCATTCAAAATAGTATTTGTAATCCTAGAACAATAAGACAGGAGAAAGAAATAAAAGGTATCCAAATTGGAAAAGAGGAAGTCAAATTATCTGTTTGCTGATAATATAATTTTTATGTAGAAAACCACAATGACTTGTCCAAAGGACTCCTAGACTTGATAAATGTGTTTAACAAATGCACCAAAACAAATAAGCTGAGAACCCAATTAAGAACTAAATGCCATTTATAGTAGCTGTAAAAAAAAAAAAAAAAAAAAAAACTTAGAGATAAATTTAACCAAGAAGGTGAAAGACCTCTGCAAGGAGAATAATAAAGCACTGATGAGAGAAATCATAGACAATGCACAAACAAAAAAAGGAAAGAAAAGAACAAACACCTCCTGCTCATGGATCAGAAAAAACAATACTGTTAAAATGATCATATTACCCAAGGCAATCTATAGATCAATGCAATTTCTATCAAAATACCAACATTGTTTTTCACAGAATTAGATGAAATGATTCTAAAATTCATATGAAACCCCAAAACAGCCCTAATAGCCAAGGCAATCCTAAGTAAAAAGAACAAAACTGAAAGCATTGTATTACCTGACTTCAAATTATAATGCAAAGCTACAGTAACCAAAACAGCATGGTATTGGCATAAATGAAGACACATAAATCATGGAACCAAATAGAGAATCCAGAAATAAAACTATATGCCTACAACCAAATTATCTTTGACAAAGCAGGCAAAATATACACTGGGGAAAGGACACACTACTCAATAAATGGTGCTGGGAAAATTCTGTAACCATAGGCAGAAGGATGAAACGGATTCCTACCTCTCCACGTAAACAAAAATTAATTCACAATGCATTGAAGACTTAAATGTAAGACATGAAACAATAAAAGTCCTGGAAGAAACCTAGGAAAAACTCTTCTGGGCATTGGCCTTGACAAACAATTTATGAGTAAGACTTGAAAAGCAAGTGCAATAAAAACAAAAAAAGACAACTTTTCATAGCAGCATTGTTTATAATAGCTAAAAAGGGGACACAATCCACATATGTGTCAATTGATGAACAGAGAAATAAAGTTTAGCATACTCATACTCAGCAATAAAATAATGAATTAATAATAAAGTTTTACCATAAAAAAATTAATTTAAAAAATGAATGAATTAATGATATGTAACCTGGCTCAATCTTGAAACCATTATGCTAAATAAAATAAGCCAGGCATAAAAGGCTACTTATTACAAATTTCCACTCAGATGAATGTCCAGAGCAGGCAAATCCAGGAAGATGGAAAACAGACTAGTGGTTGCCTGAGTGAGATGAATTACGGGGCAAATGGAGAGAAACTGTACCATATGGTGTTTCCTTTGGTGGACGATGAAAAAGTTTTGGAATTAAACAATTATGAAAGGTGCACAGATATGAGTATATGTTAAGCCACTGACTAGTACATTGTAACATGCTTTAAATGGTAAATTTTATGTCATGTTAGTTTTACCTCGACAAAAACATCAATAAATAAAATAAAATATAGAGATTCTTATTTTTTGCCATAAATTTAATAAAACTGTGATCAAAGAACATGATCTCTAGGATATTGAATCACTGAAATTTGCTAAGACTTGTTTTGTGCTTTGATACAAGGGCGATTTTTATAAATTTTTATAAATACTCTAATTATTGAAGGAAGAGTTCTACATGTAAAGCATATTGATTATGTTGCTGAAATCTTTTATTCCCGCATTAATATTTTGTTTGCTTGATGAATAAAGAAAAAAAATCGTGTCAAAATTTCCTATTTGGCGGGTGGATTTGTCAATTTCTCCCTGAAGGTCCATCAAGTTTTGCTTTATATTTTATTGGCTATATTACTAGTTAGAAGCAAGTTTAGAACTGTTATTTTATCCTGATAAGTTAAACTTTTGTGTAATGATACACAATTATCATTATGTAATGAACTTCATTACACCTCTAATGCTTTTTGTCCAAAGGTCAGTTTTATTCACTTATGGTTTCGATTTATCTATCTTTTCCCTTTATTTTCATCCTGCTTATAGTTTTTATGCATTAGGTTGTCTTTGAAAAATCAGATGGCCTCTAGGGTGATTGGTGGGGTCACCTCTATGCTTTATCTTACAAGGGTACAAGTGAATCTTTCTAAAAGCAGAGTATGAATGTCTTAACTCAATAACTAAGAAAATGACATGAAGGCTATGTTAACCAGTTTGATGAGAGTATTTCAAATTGTATATGAAAACACCACACTGTACCCTGTGATTGCATTAATGTA